>JAEQML010052037.1:0-43672 GCA_016904865.1 Pissodes strobi
TGTCCTAGCTCTGTTTGAGGCAATTAATTAGTTTGAAAGTGTCTTACATCCACTAAAATGTACTAGATCAGTCCAGTCTGCTCTCTAGCCTCTCAGTTCAGTTAAGACGTTCGCTTGAATAGCAGTAAAACGTGCTGTTCTCCGGCCAAAGGTCAAATTCCTTTTTGGGCCAATTTCTCTTGTATGCACAAATATTAGAGAATATTTCGTGCACCTCAGTTATCTTTGTCCAAGGTTGGACAAAGACCTCCTTTTGGGCTTTTTTAAAGCAATTCTTCGAAGTCAGAAACGATAGCATCCCCTTTGAAAATTGGAACATAAAATGGCGGATGGCGGACTGACATTCCTGGTCGAATTCCTGTAAAGCAAGGCAGGTAAAGCAGTCAAAGTAAAAAGGTATGCTGTGTGAAAGTTGCTAAGTTGGAGAACGAAGTATTAAAATAAGAAAGATAAAAACTAATTTTTAAATCAAACATATCAATACCGAATACATGTTTCAATTTATCTCACCACCCTATATTATACTGTCCATTAAAAGTGGTTAATTAAGATACCACGCCCGTCTTTATGGTATTAAACAATAATAATATCACTTGTTTATCCCGACCACTAATATTGGTATTAAGCAAAGAGTTTTGAGGTGGTTTGAATCATATTTACAAAATCGGTTCCAAAGAGTTAAATATAAGAATTGTACATCTGATCTCTTGCTGGTCGAACATGGGGTGCCACAGGGAACTGTCTTAGGTCCACTGCTATTTTTACTTTACATAAACGATATGGTTGAAGTCGTAAAGAACTGTAAAGTTGAACTGTTTGCTGATGACGCCATGATATATATAGTTGGCAATGATATATTCCGAATGCAGGAGATTGTTAACGGGGACTTAAATAATGTGTTTAATTGGCTATGCGAAAACAGAATGTGTTTAAATACATCCAAAACAAAATTTTGTTTATTTGGGAGTAAACATAAATTAAAGAATGTAAATATAGATAATATAAATATTATAATAAATAACACTAAGATCGACCATGAAAAGCAAATTAAATACCTGGGTGTTGTTTTCGACCGTAACCTTAACTTTCATACATATGCGGAATATATAACCAGAAAGTTTTCAAAAAAAGTTAGTTTTATTTCAAGAGTGGGCAAACATTTATCATTAAGCACAAAATTGTTATTGTATAACAGCATTGCGTCTCCCCGTCTTCAGTTCTGTTCAACATTTTTGTATGGTTTACCATCTTTTAAGGTTCAACAATTGCAACTAATCCAAAATAGAGCCATGCAAATCATTTTGAAATGCAATAAGTACGCGCCAGTATCAGTTATGCTAAATGTGATTAGTGTCTATGTATTTTTGTTCAAGATTAAAGATCAATTATTGCCAAAATATATTGTCACGACTAACAACCATCCGAACGTTTTTATGCTACCCTATAGAACTAGCCGCCCCGCCGTGCCCCTCGCTTCTCTGTCTGTATGGATCATCGACCGGCCCGCCGCGAAGTTTCGGGATAGCTGGAATTATCTCGATGGCCTCGTCGAGATCATATAGAGTGGCCTCGGAATACTTCCCGAATATTCGTGATAGATTTGAGATTATATATAAGCAGACCTAAGTCAGTCGGTTAGTGAGTTCAGTTAATCATTGAGTGTTGAATAGATATTAGTGGTAAAGTTATAAGACTAGTTTAGTGAGTTAAATTGTATACAGTGGTAGTGAATAAAGAGAATATTAGTTGAAAATAAGCAAAGTTGTAAGTCTGTTAAGAACCCACGGGAAAAACGTAACAATATCTATGGTAAAGTAATTTTTTTTAAGAATGTACATAGTTATGGTATTAGAAACTGTAACGATTTTGTATTGTCCGGAAAATGTAGAACCAGTCAAATGTTGAACTCTGTTTTGTATGAAGGCCTTTATGATTTTAATTGTTTCCCCAAGACTATAAAGGACTGTAATAATATTAATGGTTTTAAAAAATTGATTAAGGCACACTTCTTATATAAGTTTTATTTATACAAATTTATTGTTTATTTTATCTTTATTTTATTGATATTATGTTCCATGTTTTAGTTATGTAAGTTTTATTTATACAAATTTATGTGTTTATTTTTATCTTTATTTTATTGATATGTTCCATATTTTTATATTTTTAACTTCTTGTAATTTTAAAATACGTGTTTTATTGTTTAATAGTGTGTTATTTAAAATATTTTCCCCTATTGTTTTTAATATGAAGCTGTTATGCTTAATAAAGATTATTATTATTATTATATTGGATTTATAATACTTTTATTAATTTTCTGAACAATCTTTTGTTTTTTTTTTAAATGTATTTTTTTCTTATTTTGTTTCATAATACTTTATTAACTTTCCGATTTTTTCTGTTCCTATTGCCCCCCCCCCCCCCCCCCCCCCCCCCCCCCCCCCCTAACGTTTTAAATTTGAATGCAACGATAAATAGATAGATAGGTGTTGCTAATGTCCACATTTTTTCTTTGGCCTGTCTCAAAATCGGGATAGAAAAATGCTTGCTCAGGTTTAGTTTGGGTTAGAAAATGTCATCAAAACTATTTAATTTTTTCCCGCAGTTATCGTGTATCCAATAAAAATTTTGAAATATCGCACATTTGACGTAATAACTCGGAAACTAAAAATTGGATTGCCGAAAGCAACTGACCCTCGGCAGTCCCCAAATTGTTGTCTAAAAACGTGCCAAATCTCAAAATTCCACTCATAGCCGTTTTCGAGAAAAATTAACATTTTTTTTTATTTGCCGAACGTACCGCGGCTTCTGAAACCATAGAGAGTAACAATAGGGCGACAAGCGCCTGCCACATTGGTTTCCCGGCCATTTAACACCAAAATAAAACCCTAGTCATTTTACAACTCCACTCGAAATGGTAAAAGGCCCGATAATTTGAGAAACAAATACGATATTTTCATCGTCCTAAATATACACGGTATATATCACGTTTTTACCTGAAAAGGTGAACACTAAACACTTAAGCGGTATTATAGTCTTGCAACCATCTTTCTCATTTTTTTGTTGGTATTTGTGGTAATTTCATCCGACTTAATGATAGTGACAAAAAATTCAATAGAACTAATATCATACTATCAAAATGACCTAGATTTTTTAAGATCAGCTAAATATCCTGTTTTAGTCATATTATTGGCGGGAATTTAAAACAAAAGCATGTCAAAGGGTCGTGAAAGAAAAGTATCGCCATCAGATGTGGTCCAGGTAATCACACCCTCTAGGGGGAGAGTCAACATGTGCAAACTATAGGACAAACATACATTTCAAAGCTCGAGGACCCTATCAGCATACATGGAGAAGTGGACATTGAAATCTCCTGTTATAACAATGTGCACAGACAGACTCGCAGAATAGAGGACAGAGGATATAACCTAAAAAAAAAATCCAAACTCTGTTCGGAGATCGGTAAATGCTGATGAGCTGCCTTCAAGAGCGTTTCACAAACATATCTGACACCTCACATTCAAAATTCCTCGAATATCTGGAAATATTTAATGTGTTGTAACCATTATCACCCCCAACATAAACAGCGACATTCTCATGAGTCCCCATCGATATACAAAACCCAGAAGCAACACAATGCCCTTTCCAGCATTAGGACTATAGGATATAATTTTATGTTCGCCTATGCACGCCACTGATAGTGATACAAAAATATTTTCATATATGAAATATGCCTTCTTACACCATACTAATTTGTGCCGAAATGCCAAGGTTTAACTTTAAGCATTTTCAGCATATTCTAAAAATGTCTTTTAAGGAAATTTTGAGCACCCTGTATCTTATAACCAGAAGAGTTTATTACATTTCGACGTATTTTTTGCCCAGGAATCTGCTGTTAAAATGTGGCGCGTGTCATTGAAACACCTTGTATAATTATGCGATAAAAATAGGACTTAGTATTTTAATTCAAGCTCTTGGGCTATTGTCGATTAATTGTCAAATTGAACAATTGGCAAGTAGGCTGGTATAAGAGGCTTTATTTATCTATCGTATTATTTATTTGACAACCATCATCAAAAAAACCATCAAAATTTCTTTATAGTTTGGGTGCTAAAACTGAAAGACAAATCTTTGTTGATCATAATGGTACATTTTTTGAGAATATTTAATACCTTCTGTGTGAAGGTATCGAAGTAAACTCGGCCAATCATTAAGCGCATACCTGTCCTAATTTATTCTTCGATCATTTTTTGTGGGTTTGTGGCCCGGGGGAATTAAAATATGCGGTTAAAGATGCGGATGAAAGAGCAGAAACTTTTTCGATTTTTTGGGTTTTAGCTCGTGTTTTAAATGAATTGTTGTCGGGTTCACAAGTCGAACCGAGACGTGGTTACGATACAATCAATATAGAGTGCGCTCGTAGAGTAAGAGTATTGCACAAATTGTATTAAAATTCCGATATGAATTGGGAATTTTGACACCTGTGCCATGCATACTACACAATGGCCCATCAGTATAGAATCGTAACAATTATTAATTTCTGTCCATCCAATGTTGAGTGGTACTAAGTCAGTTGGATTTTGTAAATGTGCATTTTTCCAAATAGTCGTGATGTATTTGATTTTAAATAATTGCTGACGTAGCTCACTTTGACACGGTGGAATTTGCGCTGCATCAATGCTCTTTATTTTACGTTGAAACGGCTCATCTGTTTTTTGACTAAGAACGTTTTCACAAAGATAGCATATATCTTGTCTCATTGATGTTGCTCATGGTTTTCATTTTATACAGCTCACATAAGAATTCCTCTAATACGCTAAATGTGTCTCTTGTTTCTAAGACATTCAAGTCGTCCATGGAATTCAAGACTTCTTGATATCTTTTTGATTTTTTGAGTATTTTATTTGGTTGTAATTTACCTTTTCGAAAGAAGGCCGGGTTGTAATCACATCCTGTGAGGGCATGAAAACCCGATAGGCTTTTGGACAAGGATTCTCCCAAAGTTCTATATAATTTAGAAATGTCAATATATCGTTGTTAGCCACACCAACGTGCATCCAGATATTTATTGTTTCTGTTGCTAAATGATGCATGTTTCCAAGCATTAACACATCTGCATCAGAACACTTGATGACAACATTGGCAGCATCATAAATGATCTTGCATACGTGGTGCACTATTTTTGTGCCAGCTTCCTCATGTGTTTCGCACGTCATTTATTCATTTATTTCGGTGATAATCGCGTTATTCTGTGTGGTAAATGTATAGCACTTTTTAAAGTCAAATTTATTGCTTTATTTCCTATGAAAGGTGTCATTTCGTTATTTGCCCAATGAGTTGCGGTCCGGAAATTTTATATTCGATGCCACCTAATTCTTGTCTTGTTCCACGTTCGAAGTCCTTAATATAATCGGGACATATTTTAGTGTGGGGACGGAATTTGTAAACCGATTGTGATATTATAACCGTGCGCGTTGAGGAGCAAGATAATCCAGGACGGCCGTGAGAGATTTTTATATAGTTTTGCCATTTAAAATCGTGTTACAACGGATTTTAGACGATAAAAAAGCCTATTTTAAATTAAACGAACCGTCAAAATTATTATTCAGATGCCCAGACTTAAATCAATATTCAATCATGGCCCTCTTCTAAAATTTGCAAAGTTTGTTTTTTTTAATGGACGTTTGAATTTAAAATAAGTTTTCGCTTCAAAATCCACGACAAATTCGTCCGAAGCCACGGCTAACGTCCTAAAAAAGTCCGTATTTTCGGATTTTTATACAATTTTGCCATTTAAAATCGTTTTTAAACGGATTTTAGACGATAAAAAAGCATATTATTATTTTAAATTAAACGAACTGTCAAAAGTATTATTCAGAGGCCCAGACGTTTAAAACAATATTGAGTCATATCCCTCTTCTAAAATTTGCAAAATTTGGTTATTGACTTTCCCAAATCAAAGGATGTCAGCCCAATATGAGTAGCCGGTAGTGAATAAACTGTGTAGATTTTCGTGTCGAATTTGTGCAGTGAATTAATCTACTCCGAAGCTGCCAGTAAGTATTATTAAACAATCCTAACTAATATTATAAATGCGAATGTATTTGTTTGTTTGTTTGATTCTTATACGCTTTCACGCATAAACTATTCCGATCATCCTGAAATTTTGTACAGATATTTTCAAGAGTATAGAGCATAGGATACTTTTAGCTTTTACACGCGGCTTCGCGCGCGTTGATTTTTACAGTTAGTTTTAATCCCATTTTTTATTTTCTTGAAGTTATATTTGGAAAACGTTTTTTTCTTGATTTTGGGCATGCCTTAGGTTAGTTTTTGGTAGTTGCGCCCCTAGGGGCTATGCGTGAAGTGTAATATTAGACATTCTAATGGAAACGTTACAGATGTAAAGCACGTCACGCGGCATCTGTGACGGGAATGTGTTTTGCAGGCTGTCTGTAACCGTTAGTGTAAAACGTGTTCTTTCTAACGCCAGGCTACCAATTCCATATAAGTGGTTGCCTATTTTCAAGCGTCACGCGGACTAAGGGGGCATTATATTTTCATGTCGATGATGTTGATATAGAATATGTTTACACATCAGTGTCTCGAGTACTAACAGACTCGCTGAATTTTTTTTTGAATTATACGTCATCTTATTTTGACAACCGGAAGTACCGAAAACAAAATGGTCGAATTTTAGGTATAGTACAATTTTGTTATTTTAAATAGAACATCCATTATATTTTCTCTAAATCTTAAGGCTTGTTCCTTCCTCTTTTCAAAAATGTATTACTAGTTATAGTTTTTTTTAAAATATTGGATATATTGAGCTTCAAAAAGCTGCATATCGATAAAAATTTCGCGGTTAATGATATTTTTTGAGAAGTCGGCTATGGAAACAAAGTCACATTATCCATAAATGTGAGTGTCGATCCAGGGCCGGATTAAGGGTTAAAGTCTAATGTTTGGACCAGTTCTGATTCAATGGCTAAAATAGATAGGCCGGTCACCTTTTTTGGCTTAAAGTGCTTCTCATGTGGTTTTTCACTCTATTTAGTCTTTTTACACTGTTGTCGCTATTGCTTCCTTGGATTTTTTTTCGAAGATTTATGAAAACAATTGTTTTGTGTTATTGTTCTCATGAGTACGACATGCTACATCTAATATAATTTAAAAATATAAATATTAAATTTGACAACAGCGTAAAGTTATTCCTAAAGCACCGAACATTAACAAGAGGCTAGAAGGTCCACTCTCGGTCTGCACTTTTGAAGTAGCGCTTACGAAGGCGAGATGCCAGACTTTATACCAGACGGGGTGAACACGAGGCCTGAGCCGATAAACAGTATTTCATCAGGTTCTGCGACGGGGCAAGGAGGGACCTACTGGGGCGGGCATAGACTGAACCTTCAAGCACCGAACATTAAAAATAGACTAGAAGGTTCACTCTAAGCCCCGCCCCAGCATTTCCTTTCTTGTCCCGTCTCGGAACGTTATGAAATGCTGGTTAACCGCTCAGGCATCGTCCCACGTTTCACCCCTGATCTGGTCCAAAGTCTGGCGTCTCGCCTTTGTAACCGCTACATCAAAAGTGCCGGCTGAGAGTGGACCTTCTAGTCTATTGTTAATGTTCGGTGCCTAAAATCCCGACTGCCTAGCTCTTTTTTTGTGGGGGTTGGGTAGGGGCTAGCGGTGTGCGGCGTGTTTTTGTTATAAAATTATTAATTTTTTTATAAAAGTAAAGTGGACGCTTGCAGCGACCGCTCTCAGTGCCACTGTCGTCTTTCTTTGCAGTGATTTGAAAGGATACATGGACGTTGGGAGGGGGGGGGGGGGGGGGGCAGTTCCCCATCCTAAGCACTAGAAGATATCTGTAATATTAACCTAACACACATTTAAAAATGTCTTTTCGACCTTGGTTTTAGTGTCAAAATTTCGGATTGCCCTCCTCCCCAGGATGGCGACGTCCTTGAAAGGATATAACGATTTCTGTTTTTAAAGTAGGAGACTGAAGTTTTTTGGCGTTTGGAACTCGGAGCGTCACGCCGACAAAGATCTCTACAGTATATTTTGCTAATTGCCTACTACATCGATATAAAAAAAGTTTTAGAGTAAAATCAGAATATTATCACCTTAACAAGGCTAGAAATTTGGACATTGGGATATTTTAGGGCATCGGGGGTCGCGCCGCGCCGGACCGCCGCGCCGCCGGGTTCGCGGCGCCCCCACTGCCTGGGCGCCCCTAGGCTATAGCCTAGTTAGCCTAGTGGGTAATCCGGCCCTGTGTCGATCACTTTTGACACATTTTTTCGAAGTAGAAGTGTAAAATGTTCTCTTTGAGTGAAAACGAGAAGCGTGTGATAATGTTTGCTGAAACCCAGTCAATAATAACAACTCAAAGAAGATTTAGGAATATGTTTTTTCAACGACTGCCCTGAAAATAGACAAAAACGCAATAACTGCTCTTGAAAACTGGACATTTTAAACATCGTATGAAAAGTATACTTTTCACACGCTTATTCGGGTAGTTAGATTAAAGGACTCGTCTCCGTTTTAGAGCTTCGCCCTCAGAGGTCCCATTCCCAGATCTCTAAAAAAGGGGGCCTAATTTTAGGGCTTCACCCCCCCCCAGGGGCCCCTTCTTGCAAAAGTGTAGAAAATGGGACTCTAGGGGCCCAATTTTAGGACTTCGCCCCCGGGGGCTCCATTCCTAAATCAGTAAAAAATAGGACTCCCGTACCATAGGCCTCATTTTAGGATTTCGCCCCCATGGGGCCCTATTTTAAGGCTTCGCCCCAAAGAGGGAAGCCCCTTTTCCAAATGTGTCAAATATGAGGCTCCCACACCGGGGGCCCCATTCAAAAGCTTCGCCCCCCGAGGGCCCCATTTTAAAATCTGTGAAAAATGGACCCTGTACCAGGGGCCCCATTCCAGGGCTTTGGGCCTCAAGGAACCCCAATTTAGGGCTTCACCTCCGGTTGCACCCTATTCCGAATATGTAAAAAATGGGTCCCCCGAGGGAAGGCAAAGTCATAAGAGGAGACCGCCGGTGAATGGCGCCTTTTTCCAAAGATATGAAAAGAATATCTCCAAAAATTAAGGGCGAACCCCTAGAATGAGGGACGAAACCCTAAAAGGACGTCCCGGGTAGAGCGTTGTCCCAGCCCTGGCATCTCACTACCTACTCATCAACTAGTTACACAAATTGCTTTAGCAGGGTTTGTATGGTCTTTGTAAACTACAAATTTTAATTTAAAGACAAGATGCTAGATATATTATATTATAATCAATATTATATAATATCAATATTATTTGCAGTCGTAGAAAAAGTATAGTATGCAACGCGTGTGAAAATCACTTTTCACACGCGTTGCATACTATACTTTTTCTACGGCTGCAAATAATATTGATATAATATATTATTATTATTTATTTTCAACACTTGTTGTACTATAATAAAACTCCACCCACAAAAAGCGCAATTAAAACCTGGTATCTGGTACAGAAAATTTTGGAATACAGGATCATTAACAAGTAGGAAACAAACAGTAAACGATGAAAATGTATTACACAAGACAATACAAGTTATGGTGGTAACCAAAGAATATCCAAATTTATTAACATATAGATAAAGATGTATCAATTTCTAACTAAATAAATTTATATAAACAGGGATAATAAAACAAAAACTACACTTATAAAAAAAATTACTACTGCAAATGTTGGAAGTGTCTTCCACCTGCTTCAACGCATTTATCCAAGTTAGTAACAAACCTATTAAAACTGGACTAAATATTCTTCTGGAATGTTTTCTATCATGTTGCGGATATTTGCTTTTAACTGCTCTAACGTTTGTGGTAGTGGATTATAGCATTGTTCTCTTACATACCTCCATAAGAAAAAATATGGAACAGTTAAGTACGGGGAATAGGAGCCCATGGAATAGGACCACCTCTTCCAATCCACCTGTTTTCAAAGACGTTGTTTAATGAATTTCTGGTAATTAATGCATATTGTGGTGTAGTTTCATCTGGTGGAAAGTGCACTGAATTCAATATGTTTTCCTGCTGTAATTGAGGATAAAAACAAATTTCAGCATATCGACATATGTACGGGAATTTACAATTGGATTTCCAAAAAAGAATGACCCATATTTTTTTCCTAGGACACACCACACCAAACTGTAACCGTTGGCGAATCTCGGACGTGTTCACGAAATTCTCTGGGATTCTCTTTTGCCTCATATTATGTTTATTAACTTTTCCATTTATATGTCATAATTGTACTATATTTGGAAAATAAGTTTTTATCCGATCGGACGAAAAACGACACCTTTCCGATGTGTTTTCTCACCGCAAAAATCATGATTCCAGTATATTGTATTCGCTGCGCGTGTGCATGGCAAAGGGTCAAGGTTGTTTACCTTTTCGTTCTGCACTTTTATCGTTTTTTTTTGTGAGTTTTCGTGAATTTAATTGGGTGAAATTTAGTGTATTGTGCTGTTTGAAGGGCTTGTTGCATCATTTATTGGAGTAGTGCATGATAATTGTATAATATATGCAAAAACCATCACGTAAAAATACAGATAAACGCCGACACGGCACGTGCCTGAATCAGCTGATTTGTTGTTGACTTTTAGCGTTGACATCTGTCGCCTGTTTGCCGTACGATCCAAGATTGCCAGATCATTGTTTCTCGTCATCATGGTAGCGTTAACGTTAACGTTATAATAGATGCCAAGTTTATACTAAACAGCAAAAGTATTTAAAATGTTTAAGTGTTGCCAAAATAAAAGTTTTTCCAACTACTGTTGTGTAACCTGCCTGAACATATTCCATCCTAGTTGTTTGGAAAGGAATGCAGATTGGAAACTATTGGAAGGATATAAAATTTATTGCTCTGAACAATGTCAAAATGACAAGCAAGATTGTTCAGACCTAAAGGAGCAGATAAGGAAGTTAAAAGCTGATTTTGATGGAAAGTGTAGGGAAATCGATATGTTGAAGACTAAGTACTCTGAGTATAAAGCTAAGATGGCAAATAACCAGAAAATCTGTGCTGATGCTCAGTGATAAATCACTACAAATAAATCAAAATGACATCAAATGCATTGCCCAATCCGTCGCAAAAACTGTCGAACCATTGATTGATCAGTTATCAACTAAGGTTATTGGAAGCATAGCAACAAGCAATGAAAAATTGGCTGAAACTTTTGACAGCCTAGTAAACACCATATCTGGAAACTACACTTCAAACGTCGATAAATTTATTGAATCTTTAGGATCAATAAAAAAATCTATGGAAAACTTGGAAAATTCTAACAACTCCATATCATTAAAATTAGAGAAATATAAAGATACGGCAATGCCACTGCCCACCATCCAAAATAATAAGGCTAATCAAAAATCAAGCCTCAGTCAGAGACATTGTCTCTGCCTCAGTACCAAACCCCAGCACAAACATACACATCAGATGCCTCAGCTGTTACATTTACAACCAATCAACTTGCCAACGCAGTCGATGATGTTATGGTTATGCAATTGGTAAACAATCAAAATGGTCGACATAACCAAAAAACGACAATAATAACACAAATAATGGTATCAATAAGGGAGCTGCATGTGAAGATGCTGATTTTATGGCTGCAAATACTAGTAAAATGTGGCTATATGTCGGGAAAGCGGCCCAAACAGTCAGTTGCGATAATATAAAAGCGTACATGCTGAAAAAGCTATGAAACTCCACTAATGAGGAGTTTATAGTCGAGCAATTAAAAACGGTGGGCACAGCAAACTTTTTTATGGTCCATGGGCTATTTTGATGAAGTTAACTCTTGCAACTTCTGGCCAAAAGGCATCACGTTCCAGCGCTTCAATTTTAGGAAGTGAATACCTAACTCAGGTCCGACATTTATGGAAAACCAAGAATAAGCCCACAGTCAAGCAGTAAAAGATCTGAAATCTGTGTGTATTATCAGAATGTTTGTGGACTTCGCACCAAACTGAATGAGTTTTCACTGTCAGTCACTGCAAGTGACTACGATGTTCTATTGTTGACTGAAACTTCTTTACACTGTGATATACACGATAATGAGCTCGGCATCCCTGAATATTGTGTTTATAGAGGTGATATAGGAGCCAAGAAACAAGCACAGCTAGCCGTTTGGGTGGAGCACTGATTGCTGTTAAAAAATCAATTGGTGTCTTCTGTCATCACAGCTCAAATAACAAATCTTGAATGTGTGTATGTTAAGGTTTCTTTTTTAAATAATAATATTTTGTTTGTAAATATCTACATACCTCCGTCTTCACCATTAAATATTTATGAGGAGTTTATTGCAGCAGCTGAGGAAGTCATTCAAAATAATGAATTTAGCATGTTCTATATTACAGGAGATTTCAATTTACCAAATGTTTATTGGATTAATGATGAATTTGGCTCCAGACCAGCTGGTGCAATAACTGAAGTTATTGATTGTGTTTCAAATTTTGTCGCTTTTATGATTTTTTTTTCAAATTAATAACAAGCCTAATGCAATGGGGGGATATCTTAACTTGATATTGACTGATAGTGTTGTCAACGTAGATTGTGTTGACTTACCTTTACTTGTATGTGATAAATACCATCCCGCTCTTTCTTTTTATGTAAAGTATAACACCACTGAAGATATTTTAGAGTTTGATTATTTTTACAATGATTATGCTAATGCAAACTATATTTTAATAAATCAGTATTTAGGTAATATTGATTGGGATCACTTGCTTGGTGTTGCTGATATAAATCGAGCACTAAGCAATTTTTATGAGATTTTATATCATTGTATAGATCAGTTTGTTCAAAAAAAAAAGGTGTAAAAATAGTAATTTTCCTAGGTCATTCTCATTTGAATTAAAAAATGCTAAATTAAGAACAAAAGCAGCTCACAAGAAGTTTAGATGGTCTAGGAATATTTCTGACTATAAAATATTTTCAGATGCTCGCACAGAGTGTAAGATTTTGGCTGAAAAATGTAAAAAAGATAATCTTAAAAATTTAGAAAACTCCATGACTGACTAAACAATTCTGGAGCTACGTTCACAGTAAGTATAAGCATTATGATCTGCCAAATTGTATAACATTTGATATCAAAACTATCAATTGGATGACCCTCAAAAAATTTCAGATTTATTTAAGCAACATTTTTGCAGATCTTACGCAGATAATGACTGTCACTTTTTGAATTTAAATTTGAATTATATGTTAAGACATTGAATATTAGCAGCTGCGATGTCAGTATTATGGATATTTTAAATAAAATTGAGAAGTTAAATTTAAGATTGAGCTAAGGCCCAGATGATATTTCACCATGTTTTATATACAATTGTCGTTGTGTATTGTCTCCTGTCTTGGGCAATATTTTTTGGCTGTCTTTATTGAGTGGTATTTTTCCGGAGGAATGGAAAAAAACCTATATTACACCTATCTTGAAAAGTGGCAATAGATCATTGATTGAGAATTATCGGCCAATCTCTAAAATATCAATTTTTTCAAAGATTTTTGAATCTATTGTTTCTGATAAAATTGTTTTTCCAATAAAAAGTATTATTATTCCAGAGCAACATGGTTTTGTGTCAGGTAGATCCACAACCACAAATTTATTGATCCTGAAGGAATATATATTGAATGTCTTTGGTGAGGGATTGCAGGTAGACGTAGTTTACACTGACTTCTCTAAGACATTTGATCGTGTTAATGTTAAACTCTTAACT
This sequence comes from Pissodes strobi, assembly GCA_016904865.1. NCBI lineage: Eukaryota > Metazoa > Arthropoda > Insecta > Coleoptera > Curculionidae > Pissodes > Pissodes strobi. The sequence continues at coordinate 13,746 of JAEQML010052037.1, forward strand.
CATAAACTTAAGGCTTTGGGAATCCATGGATCGTTACTTGGGTGGTTGGGGAGCTATCTGACAAACAGAAAACAAGCAGTCAAGATAGGAAATTGTTTATCTGAAGAAATACTAGTCAGGTCAGGTGAGCCACAAGGTGGCCATTTGTCTATTTGTTTTGTCAATGACATTACTGGTTGTTTTGGGGATTGTTTGGATCTTGTTTTATGCAGATGACCTGAAAGTCTACAGAATAATCAGGGATGTCAGAGATTGTGTAAAAATGCAAGATAATCTTAATAGGTTTTCCCAGTGGCTCACTGACAATGAACTGCCATTAAATATTGAAAAATGTAAAGTTATGCTTTTCTACAGGAATTTCCATCCAGTTTTTTTTATAATTATTCGATCAACAATACTCTATTGGAACCGACAACAACTTTTAAAGATTTAGGGGTCTTTTTTGATCCAACTTTAAACTTCAAAGCACATTACAACTTTATTTTAAAGCTTTTAAATTACTTGGTTTTGTTAAGAGAAGTTTATCTGATTTTAATAACATAAATTGTTTTAAAAATGTTTATTGCTCACTTGTTAGGTCAGTTTTAGAATATTCAAGCAGTGTGTGGACACCCTTTTATAAATGTCATATAGAGAATTTAGAAAGAGTGCAAAATAGATTTTTACGTTTTATTGCATTTAAACTTAAAATCCCTTCAGAGAACATCGTTTATCTTGACATACTTAAATTGTTAAACATTCCAACTTTGGAAAATCGCAGAGAAATTCTGGATTTGGTCTCTTTGTTTAAAGTTGTGAATGGGTTGATTGACTCGCCTCAATTACTCGAAAGAATTGATTTTAAAATTCCGCAAAGAAATACAAGAAATAGGGATACATTTTATCTAGAGTCACATAGTACAAACTATTGCCTAAACAAACCAATTCAAAGAATATGTCATCTGGCAATGACACACGTATTGACTTTTTTTCCATGTCTCTGGGTTCATTTAGGAGAAAGGTTAGAAATATTTATAAATAGTGATTGTTATGATTTTTCCTGCTTCATTTACTTGTCGAATTTATATACATTATTTAGAACCATTATTATCGAAATTTTTAGGATTTTATTGTTAAATGGTAAATCCGTAAATAAACATTTATTTATTTATTTATTTATTTATTTGCTGCTTGGCAACATGCAATAACTGTACAAGAATAGAAAATAACTGTCCGGGAATATAACATTTCCGTCCTAGGCCGGGAATGTAACATTTCTGTCCTATTCAAACGCCTTGTTTGTCAGATCTGACGTCTATCAAAGGTAACATTTGCTGTAGTTTCCGTAGTTACGTAATACACTTTAAGCTCGCTCGATTCAAAACTTGATATTATGTTGAGTTTAAATTTAAAACACCGTTTTTATTTACAGTAATATTTGGCTCTATTTTTATAAGTACGTATTCTAATTAATGTCGATCAAATAAAAAATAGTTTGTACAATACGTAGGAAAAGCACATTCCTGGACTTACTGGAATAACCACAATCGTCCAGGAATGTTTTGCTTTTCCTCCTTGTTACACAGTTATAGCTACCATTCTTTAATTTCTTGTAAAATTTGTATATTTTATGGGTTTAGTTTGAGAACTTTTGTCATGATGTTTTGCAACGAGGAATTTCTGTAGAACTAGAGATTTTCCTTGTTGATAAGTTTGGATGTTCTTCGGTTATCTCCATAACTTGTAATGCCTTATTTAGTAAATTTTCATGGTTTACTGTTCGCTTCCTACGTGTTAAAGATCCTGTGTTCCAAACATTTCTGTACCAGGTGCTAATTGCGTGTTTTTAGGGTGGAGTTTTATTAAACATATTCCGGTTTCTGCAAACATTATCACACACTTCCTTTTTTCACTCAAAGAGAACATTTTACACTTGTACCACAGATTACGCCTCTGTGCTTCTACTTTGAAAGAATGCGTCAAAAATGATCGACACTGACATTTATGGGATAATGTGAATTTGTTTCCATAGCTGACTTCTCAAAAAATAACATTAACCGCGAAATTTTTATCGATGTATGTTTTTTGGAACTCCATATATCCACTATTTTAAAAAATAACTATAACTTGTAATACCTTTTTGAAAAGGGGAAGGAACAAGCCTTAAGGTTTTGAGAAAATATGCAGGGTGTTAAAATAACAAAGTTGTCCTATACCTAAAATTCGGCCATTTTGTTTTCGGTACTTCTGGTTGTCAAAATAAAATGACATATACTTAAACAAAAACTTTCAGTAAAATTAAATTATTCAGTGAAAACCGTAACTCGATAGCTTTTGTTCGTTTACGAGTTATTTAAGATTATTAAAATATGGATAACCACCCTGTATTTTTGCATGGGGCGGCAAAAGACTGGGTTGGCCGTTAAAGCGGAGCTACAACGGGCGATCTTGCAGGCCGCTCAATAGCTCGTTTAGCCACGGTCCTACTAGAAGTAGGTAAGTGCACTCACCCAAAACCCAAACTAACCAGTAATATTAAATATTAAGGAAAAGTAGCTTTTAATTTGACTAAGAAACATAAAATACGCAATATTGAAAAATCGTTCAATAAACTTGTAAAAAGTAGCAAACTAGCAATAACCTCAGAACTAGCACACACAAAAATCAATCACTCCTAACCCAAGTTAATCGGCACTAACCCGAGAAAAACAGCACTAAGCCAAGCCAACCAGTACTAACTGTAGTAAAACGGTTTTCTCGCATGGACTTTTATCAATTTTATATTTATATTTTGTAAAATTCCTTCAAAATGTATTTAAATCTAACCATTTACACAAATTACCTCATATAATATGTTCTTTTCTGGGCAAATCCATATGATATTTAAAGATCCCTTCTTATTCATGGTGCATGTTTGCATCCAGATTTAGGGAAATTTCCCTACCAATGGCAACACTGTATCGTTAAAATACTCCTTGGTAATGGGGTTGAAATAGACTGATCCCTAATTATTGCGTCCGTTCCTACGCCTTCTTCGCAATCTTTTATGCAATGAAGCAAAAAATATACGCCTGCTACACTTAGCATAGGAATGCAACAGGCTGTGTACACAAAAATGAATATTTAGCAGATTAATTTGAATATTCAGGTAGCAGACATAATCATCGGGCAACAGACAAGGCCGTTAAGGAAATTGGGCCGAAGAAGACGTTCAACTAGGGTTTTATTTCTAAATCCCTTAAATGGGGCCAGGTTTTCGATGTTCTGTTATTGAAGTGAAACATTTGAAGTGAAACTTCTTTAGCGAGGGTAAAGTCAGAAAAAATTAAATGCTTATCAAAGTGAAACGCCCCTTTAATTAAGCATGTTCCAGTATATGACTTCGTCTCCCCGGATACCCAAAAATTTTCAAAAAAATGGGAAAAAATTGAAAAACTGTAAAAAAAATTTCGGAAAGTTAATAAAAGTATTAAAAAACGAAATAATACAAAAAAGAAGTTAGAGTTCAGCTACGATGTCGAGGATGGCAAAAATGGAAAGAAAAAAATGCTTTATGAATAAAATACAAACATTTTTGAAAACATGCGAAAAAGTTGATTAAAACGTAAAAAAATGTTCGGAAAGTTAATAAAAGTACTATAAAACGAAATAAATTAAAACTAAATTAATAAAAAAAAGTTAGAGAAACGTGGTTTTCATAGAAAAAAAAAATGAAAAAAAATGTCGAAACCGGGGGCAAAAGTTGAGAAAAAAGCTTAAAAAACAAAACTCAATTCCTAATATTTCTTTCAAAAGTTTCACTTCAGTGTGCTTATAAAGGTGAGGCACATACTTTTTTTTTATTTATATAAAACTGACATAATACACAGGGCGTTATGCTTAAAAAATCAAGCAAATTAACGTTCTTTGAAATATGGCAACACAGCATTATTCTTCAACATAAAAATTTAGATACTAACAAGTAAGTTAGGCATATATTGGCTTTTTTTTTTAGCGTAAGTAGAAATATTTTTGGTTGCCATAAATATGTCAATTTGAATATAGGTCTAATACTGAAGAGCATTATAAGATCCTTTACACAAATAATGCACTATATAAAAATCGACCTTTCCCATTGGTCGATCCGCATGGCCCTCCGCTCGCTTCGCTCGCTACGGGGGCTCAAGAAGAGGAAACTAACCAGGTGCTAACCCAATCTAACCCAAGACATACCCAAAATCAAGAAAAAAAGCTGTTTAGAAACATAATCTTTAAAAAAAAATTAAAAAAAGCAACGGGGTTCGAACCCGCGTTTTCCAGGTGAGACCCAACGATCTAAACCTCTACACCACTAGGGCTCTCGATAGAAATCGATTGCATCACGCAGAAATATCGTAATACGAGATGGATCGACCAATAGGAGAGATCGATTTTTACATAGTGCACTACTTGTGTAAAGGATCTTTAAATGCTACTGAAGATAAGCTTCAATATCGTTGCGTCATAGACATATAACAGTATGGTTATATACCATTGGACTCTATACCAATATATTTCATTGAAATTAAGAAAGTTGATGGGTGTCCACGGAAAATAGGGAAAGAAACTTTTATATGAAACTTTTTTCTATCTCTTATAGTTTCTGAGATAAGGTAGTGCTCCCTCATAAATGGGCCAACAAGGGTCATTCCTTAAATTAGACATCGTTTAGCACGGGGGGTTATTATACGAGGTGGAAAAAAACTTTAAATACAAAAGTTACAGGGATCATCCTAAATCGACAGAAAATGTTCTAAAATATAATACAGGGCTATCGCAAAGTTGATAAAAAATAGAAACATTGTAAATTTTTAATGGAACACCCTGTATATATTATCAATCCGCCGCGGCGCGGCGGATTGAACGCTGTAAATTTTCATAAATTATTATTTCTACTACCGTGCGTAAAATACTCACTTTACGCACTCTCTAAGATTCGTAAAATAGGACTTTTTATGTGCAGTGCGTAAAATAAGTTATTTTACGCACTAGTGCGTAAAGTAAATCTGACATATTTTTTGACATTTAGGGCAGTGCGTAAAACAATATATATTTTACGCACTAGTGCGTAAAGTAATTTAATAATATTTTTGTTTTTTCGTATATTTTTTGGTAGTAGAAAAAAAATTTTATGCTACTCATGTGTAAAGTACCCTTTTTTTATTTATGGGATTGTCGCATTCGCCTACGGCTCATGCGACAATATTCCCATTCATAAAAAAGGTCACTTTACACACTTGTTGCATAAATAACTATTATATAAAAAAAATATTGTTAATTTTTTGGTTCTACATAATTATGAAATATTGAAAATAAATAAATATATTAATAATGTGTTATAATTATAGTAATAATATGTTAATTATAACGCATTTGTTAAATAAAAATAATAATAACTGGAATAAAATTATTAAACAAAGCAAATATTTCGAGAACGGCTAAATCAAATGTCAACACAAATATGTTTTTGAACTCAGAAAAATAAGATTAATTTTTGTTGTAATATATAGGGTGTTCCATTAAAGATTTACCATGTTTGTGTTTTGAAGTGAAACTTCTTTAGCGAGGGTAAAGTCAGAAAAATTGAAGCACTTATCAAAGTGAAACGCTACTTTAATTAAGCATGTTCCAGTACCATAGAGGCTTGAAATTTTCAGAACATGTAGCCGGGGTAAAATGAGGATCCTGGACGAAAACTGGATCCCGTTCGGCCAGGAGAGGGGGGAGAAGAACAAACTAAAATAATTCATTTCGGGAGACCGGGAAGAGTTACGGGGTCGAAATTTGTATGGTAGGTGCGCCTCATGGGAGCTACCTTTACCTCTCCGAATACCCAAAAATTTTCGAAAAAATGGGAAAAAAATGGAAAAAAGTTAAAAATTGTTTGGACAGTTAATAAAAGTATTATAAAAACAAAATAAAAAAAAAATAATAGAAAAAGGTGGGAGGAACGCGGTTTTCCGCGAAAAAAAGGGGAATGAGTTCAGCTACGAGGTCGGGGATAGCAAAAATGGAAAGAAAACAAATAATGCTTTATGAAAAAAATACAATTTTTTTTCAAAAAATGGGAAAAAAATGAAAAAAAAACGCAAATAAATGTTCGGAAAGTTAATAAAAGTATTATGAAACGAAATAAGAAAAAAAATAATATAAAAAAACGAAAGATTGTTCGGAAAGTTAATAGAAGTATTATAAAATCAAATAAGAAATAAAAATTAATAAAAAAAATTAAAAAATTGTTCGGAAAGTTAATAAAAGTATTATAAAACGAAATAAAGGAATAAAATAATAAAAAAAAAAGTTGGCGAAACGCGGTTTTCGACGAAAAAAAGTTGAAAAAAAAGGAAAAAAAATCAAAAAAGTGTCGAAACCGGGGGCGAAAGTTGAGAAAAAAAAGCTCCAAAAAAAGAATAAAAACTCAATTCCTAGTATCTCAGAAGTTTCACTTCAGTTGTGTGCACATATTTTTTTAATGTAATCGGGGCGAAAAATGTTTCAGTATAACACGAATAAGAGAAATAATAGAATAATAACAATTAAAAATTAAGCAATTTATAAGTTAAGACCTAAAATGTGAAAAGTCGTAGCAACCCTTCACGTGTGTTATTCATCTGCTTCTTATATAGTACTTAATTTAATTTAATTATTAATATATACGCACTTTATAAATTATTACAAGCGAATATATCTAATATGGACACGACTTTTCCCCACCCTGTATCCTGTATGCTTGGGCCCTCACCCAGTAATTTACAATAGGTTTATAATCTCGATTTTAAGACACATTATAAGCGTATCTGCAGCAAATCCTGTGTCAATGACAGCGTCTCTTGCTGTTTCAAAAGAATTTGCCCTTAGATATCCCAGAAATGTATCATCTTGTTCGGAGACGGAAATTTGGGTAGGGCCAGTGACCAGTACCAACTTTTCTTTTGAAAGACCCTCCTTGATTCCAACGTTGCTTAATTCTTAAAATTGTTTTTTTTTGCTTCTGCTGGTAAAATTTGCTACTGCACGTATTGACCACCCAATTGGCTAATAGTAAGCCATTTTGAAAAGTTTTAGCAGTGACAGGCTTGCCAACCATATATATATATATATATATACATTTTTAAGTCTGAGCCATTCAAAATCAAACACTACAACAATTTTAGTGTACCCATTTTCTATGAATACAACTGCACATCAAATTGGTCATTATTTTATATTTTTTGTTTTGATATTCCTGGTGTACGATAATATATTAGGGCCGACATAAGGCTTTATAATGATATTTGTTTATTCCAATGCACATGCACATACGTATATACCCACCTACTGGCCGTGCTAACACGTAAAACAAATAGCAGCAACAAAATGGCTGCCACATTCCGGGTACTACCCATCTTTTTATTTCCTTATTCGGTTAGCACTTCTTGGACAAATAACAGAACGACGTACATACGCACACACATTTAAATATAACGTCTTTTGAGTACTAGTCGAGGTGTTAAAAACCTGAGCAATGAAAAGAACGGTTACTTGGGGACCTTTTGAAATTAATATCCACTCCGGCGTGTTTGTTTTGATTTTTAGTACTCGAATACTGTGTACCGAAGTAGGTAATTTATTTGCATATTTATGAGCTTTTCGTTAAAAAGTACTGCATTTTGATTCTATTATTATTTATGTCCTATTGGCGTCCAGGAGATGTACTGACGCACATGGTGAGAGAATGTCTTGGTGATAAATATTCTTGGTGCTAAGATAGGAGGCCACTGCGTTCTCCGGATCGTGCTACACTTGATTTGTTTTTCGGAGGTTTATAACGTATAAAGGCCAAATTTATACAACTGCATGCTCTTAACATTTAAACAGAATCTGAATTTCTAGTACATGATTTCAGTCAGTCACCCAGTACACCCAGGTTTAAAATCTTATAGCTAGACATATTCCAATACTATTGATACGATGCCGAATCGATATTTTGCTTTCAATAGCATGATAACCTTACGATACTTTACATGTGCTGAATACGAGACCACTGAGTATGTATCGATAGTTCTTGAGCAATATAATTTATTGTGTATATACGAAATTTGTTGTCTCGTACATTTTAATTAATTGAGACTTAGTGTTGAAGTTAGTTCTTTTGGCAATTAAACTGGGTTAAGGATTTTTCCCACATTTGAGACAAAAGCATTTTTTTATCTCATTACCTCCAATGCCTCTGACATGCGCAATTTACCAAACGCATTTTAGATGTTTATTTTAATTCCCATATCGATCCATATGCTAAAGCAATACCTCCTACAGAAAGACCTGGCGCCTTACACGTGACGTCATCAAATCTAGGCAAAAAATATTTACAGCCTAATATTTAACTGGGCAATTTCTTTTTAAAATGTCATGTTTTACCTTGAGCACAACTTGCATATATGATAGATGAGCCGGTGTTAGCTGTCAAAGATTAGAATCTAATATCCAAAAACAGACAGGAACTATGACAGATTTTGATGACCGAGATATCGATTTCTACTAAGTCGGCCGAGATAAATCGAAAAATGTCAACCATTTTGACACCTGTCAAACGACAGTAGTCCTTTTTTATATTTTATGATATGTCATTTGACCTTTTTGACTTGTATAAAAATTGTGAGTTCAAATAATAGAAAAATGACCTAACTGTCAGAACCTGTCATTTGTTTTAATAGAAAAAAAAATACTTAAACCTACCCATTTACTTTTCATTTTAAAGTAGTTTATTTATGATAAAACATGAAAAACCTTTATACAGGTTTCAGATTTTATTTTTTGGGTTAGATTGGGTGATATTGGGTATATTATTGGGGTCTAATATTTATTTATTAAAAGTCTCCAGTTTTCTTTTTTTTACTCAAAAGATTATGATTATGTTTAGAGCAATAATTATTAATATCTTCGAACTCATTGATTAGTTTTTTAAATATAATATAGGCTGCTGAAATTATGTCCATAAGAGAACATAATTCATATTAAGTCTATTAAAACAGTATTTGGTAAGCTTACGCAGCCCATGAAGACTATGACTTAAAGCTTAAACTTACGTCCTTCGGAAAACCGAAAGCATGAACTTTAGATCAATTTTTTATAGTTTCCATTACAGCCTTTTTGAGGCATAATTACAGTAAGTATCACTTACCAAAAAACTAGCCGAAACCGAGAGAAAACCATACAATTAAACGCAAACAGAAACTTACAAAACTGTACTTTAACAAACGGGTATTGGCTGTAAAAAAGCTGGCCGAGCGACACACATTCTCCATAGTATATATAAAAAATTTTAATATGTATGTGCTGTGTATGTATAGACCTCCGGGCTGTGATCTGACTATCTTTTTTCAGAGACTTGACAGTCTCTTGTGCGGTTTTCCGCTACATTCTAGACTGGCTTTGGGGGGTGACCTAAATATTAATTATGGTGTTAAATCGTCTTTACACACCCAAACATTAGACAATATATTTGGATCCTTCAATTTACAAATGCATGTAACCAGTCCGACGCGCGTCACTCAGAATTGCTCGTCAATTTTGGATTATTTCTGTACAAATTTTGATCTAGAGGATGTGAGGGTTTTGTCGGCAGCGCTATCTGATCATGAGGCTGTTTTAGTTGGGTTCCCGCTTGGGGTTGATCGGAGAGAAGGGAAACGGAGAATGGGTAGAATATTTAGCACTCAGAATTTTAAAACCTTTAGCGTACAATGCGCAGCCGTACAGTGGGACCATATTACATATTCTCCCGATCCACTAAGTGCATTTCACCACGAGCTGACTAACCTTTTTAATAAAGTCTTCCCGATTAAAAAATTAAAACGTAAAAAAGGTAAACCGTGGATAACATCTGGTATAAAAGTCTCTTCTAAAAATTTGCGCTGTCTCCACTATATTCGCAAATTTAATATTGACAACAACTTTTTCGTATCGTATTTTAATTCATATAAACGGATTTACAGGAAGGCCATTAGGAATGCCAAGGATTTATATTATAAACATCGTTTTTCAAAAGCTGGGAACAAGACAAGAGAGAACTGGTCTATCATAAATGACTTAAGAGGCAGACGCGCCTCGTGCTCTGGTACTGTCGACGTGAGGCCGGATGCTCTGAATGCTTTTTATTGTTCTGTGGCGGAAAGAACGACTTCTAACATGGAGACTGGTGGGGACCCTTTGAATTATCTTAGCGAGGTGAACGTTCCTTGCAGTTTTTACTTTCGCCCCGTCGATGTGGCTGAATTGAGGGATGTGTTTTCGCAGATCAAGAATAGGAATTCTTCTGGGTACGATGGAATGTCCATTGGGGTGTTTCAGAACCTTTCAGAAACAGCCTTGCTTTCACTCGCGAGTGCGATTAACGTTTCTTTTCAGACCGGCGAATTTCCTTCCTGCTTGAAACGGGCGATTGTGATCCCTTTGCATAAGGGGGGTGACTGCGAGGATCCATCTAATTTCCGTCCTATATCACTGCTTATCACCCTTTCGAAGGTGGTTGAAAAGCTGGTAAAATCGCGGCTGGTTAATTTTCTATCGGCATTCAACGTTATAACCAGCTCGCAGTTTGGTTTCCGGGCTTCTAAGAGCACGAGTGATGCGGTCTTTTCGCTTTTGGAGACCCTATACACAAGTTTGAATGGTGGTGATGTGGCTGCGGCAGTGTTTTGCGATTTTTCAAAGGCTTTCGACTGCGTGGATCGAGAAGTGCTGCTGCGGAAACTTCACCACTATGGTGTACGGGGAACGGCTAATCGATGGTTCGGAACTTACCTTTCGGGGAGGGTTCAGGTGGTGAGAGTTGGCGACGATGAGTCTGCACCCCTGGTGTGTCATTCTGGTGTGCCTCAGGGATCCGTACTGGGACCTGTTCTTTTTTTAATGTATATAAATGACCTTGCGATGATCGATATTCGGGGGAAGATCACCCTCTTCGCCGACGACACCACTCTCCAATGGCATGCAAAAACGGGTGACAATCTTAAGGAAATTATAACCTCGGATCTATCAAAAATTAAGGCATGGTGTGATGCTAATTTCCTTAGCTTAAACGTCACTAAAACCAATGTACTTACTTTTGGCTTTAATTTTAATGATTTACGTATAAGTGATCAACATGTCGAAAATAGATCAGTCACTAAGTTTCTGGGCCTTTTGATAGACAATAAGCTTAAATTTGATGAACACATTTCATTACTACGTTCTAGGCTAGCCTCTGCTTGCTTTGCCGTTAGAGTGGTTTCGGGCGAATTGGGGACCGCGACGGCTAGGATGGTGTATTTCTCACTATTTGAGTCGCACCTTCGATATGGTATAGCATTCTGGGGCTTTTGCAGCCAACAGTCGTTCAATTCGATTTTTGTTTTGCAGAAGAAAGCCATACGATTTATGTGTCAGGTAGGAATTAGGGAACATTGTAGACCACTGTTTGTTAAGCATGGAATATTATCATTAGTATCTTTATTTATCCTTGAAACAGTCTGTCTGATTCACAAAAAATCTTGTGCTGAGATCCCTGATCGATCACATAATACAAGATTGGCCTTAAACCAAAATGTGCGCCTTCCTATTCCCAGACTAACAGTTACAAAAAAATCAATTATGTACGAGGGCCTCAAGATCTATAACCGTTTGGGCACTGAGTACAGACGGTTGCCATACTCGCGGTTTCGGAGGAAGATCAAGAGTGTTTTGGCGGCAAAGTCTTATTACAGCCTGGAGGAGTATTATAATGATAGTTGGTAGTTTTGTCAGGTATTTTTATTTTCATTTGTATTTTTATTTGTATTTTTATTGTATTTTTATTTGCATTTGTATCTTTCTTTCTATATTTATTCTCACTTTAATTTTAAAATTTATTTTTACTTTGTATCGTATTATATTACTTGATCTTATTTTATATGCATAAGGGACTGCTTTGTAAACAAGAGATTTGTTCTTCTTACAATAAAGCACATTTTGACTTTGACTTTGACATTAAGGTATTGCACAAAAGCAACAGGTCTTTAAGTTCAAAATATATGGTTTTAAGTAAGAAATACGCCTCACAATATAAATTGTATACCTAAATATACAACAAAATATTAGGTACAAGTTTCACGCACTTAAAAGCACATAAATAGCACCAACTTCAGAAAAATGTAAGAAAATATCACTAATGACGGCAGACATTATCGTCAAATTCTCAAACTAGTCGTTTGCAATGTTGCCAGATTTTTAAGAATCGTGTCGTCACCATTGAATTTTATAGGAGTGGATAAGCAATAAATAGACCAAACATGGCAAATTTACGACCGCAAAATATAAATAAAGAGATTGACATTTCGTCTTGCGCATTATAAAATTGTTGGGCGCCAGCTGTTGCACTGTGAAGGACAGGATACCGTTTATTTCTCGTTACTCTCGGCTGTATTTGCATTGTATTAAATGATTTCACCAATTTCCTTAAGAGATATAGGTACCAATTTTCGCACTAGAGTGTTAAAGTGGAATTTTCACCCTAAAATGAGTGTGAAACGTTTTACTTTACACACGCTCGTTGAAACAACGGTTGTTGTTCCGCTACGTTACACGTAGCACATTTCCGCCTGGTTCTGTGAGGTTCCTTACTAGTGCTATAAAAGGTGCATCGTCTAGATGTCCCGTGTTGTAGCATATGTAGAGATTGGTCGAAGCTTTTTCGTAAGGTACAGTTTTCTCTGTCAGGTTTTTTCACCACTGGTGCCGATTAAGCCTGAAGCTACTGATAATCTGAACAATTTTTGGTTTGGAACCGCGCACTGCGCTTTTTGTTCAAAGAGAATAAGACAATTCAAAACACATATATCTATAAAATGCCACATAATTCGATGCCACCATTTCTTAGATTTGCTGTCTATTTTGTCAACGTAGCGTCTATCCTGGTTATATTCTTTGACCATCTTTGGGCAAGCTATGATTTGTGAGGTTCCGTCATTTTGCTTACGGATAAAATAGAATTGAAGGGAGTTGGCGCTGGTACCCCCCTCTGTCACTGCAACCTGTGCAGATTTATTGTAGCACTCCGAACCATGCTTAGAGGGCCTCATCCAGTCTGGTCTTCCTAATCAGACTCCACAAATGGAGTACCGGCTCCTCCATGTACCTTGCAGGTCCTGGTGTGGGCTCTCCTAGCCTTGCATACCTGAGCCTGCAGAGAGCGCCACACTGGCACCATACGTGTTTTGGAGTTTCCTTCTCCTCCTGACAGAACCTGCAACGGCTATTATCTGCCAGTCCGATCTTTTCCATGTGTCTATTCATTCTACAGTACCCCGTCAGCGGACCCATTAATATTCTTATCGTCTTGCGACTCCTCTTAAGTAGATCGGCCGTGAATTTTGGGGAGCCGTGTTTTATGAACTGTTTGGCCTGTAGTTGCCCCGGTGTTTGTAACCACCAGTTTAGAGATTGTTTATCTATCCAGCTTTTAACTGCTGTTTTGAAGACTCTTCCTGCTATCCCACAGTAGGGTCAGGACCCAACGTAACCTTACTTGCGCCCCGTTTTGCAAGTTTGTCGGCTTCTTCGTTGCCTTGATGGCCTTCATGTCCCGGAACCCACGCAATGGTGAGCTTATTGTTACGACCGACCTCTTCAAGGGTACTTATGCAGTCTTTAACTAGTCTAGATCTGACCTTGTGTGCACTGACTGCTCTTAAGGCTGCCTGACTGTCGGAGTATATGACTAGCCTCCTTCTTCTAATATTCAATTTCTCTATCTCCACGGCGAGCGGCGCAGTGTTGAATTGCCGCGACCTCTGCTTGGAACACTGTGGCTTGACTGCCGATGTTTATGAAGATATTTGACCTTGGTCCGTGGAGCTCGGCTCCACCCCTTTACTGGTCTTAGATCCGTCGGTATACCATGCTTGGTCCGCTTTTACAGGAGGCCCCCCCTCCCATTCTTCTCGGCCTACAATTGCTACTGAGAAAGGTCTATCAAATTCATGGGAGGGGGTTGTTTCGTCTGATGGCATTCCGAAGAGATACTTGATCTTCTCATTGTCCTCTAGTTTCCAGCTTGTGGACCTTTCCATTTCAATGATTGGCTTGTTGTCTTGCTTGAGCCGACATTCTCACGTTCCCCTGTATGTGGATATGTAATGGAAGTAGATTTAGCAGGACTTCCAGTGCTGCAGTTGGAGTTGTTCTCATTGCCCCCGAGTCGCACATACATGCCAACCTTTGTACACCTTGTACACCTTCTAGTTGCCTGATTGTACCTGTTTGCGTGGCGTTTATGTCCCAGGCTATAAGCCATAGGTTAGCATAAGCCTTACCACCATTTTGTATAACCAGCGATTCAATTCACGGCTCAGCCCCCAGTATCTCCCACAAAGTCGCCTGCATCTGCCCAGTGCTTTCTGAGTGACCTTGCTCCAAGTCATACCTTGGTCAAAAGTGACACCTAGGTATTTGACTTCCCTGGAAAAGGGAATTATTATCCCGCTGACCATAAGATTGTTGAGGTCCTTTATTGCTCTTTTCTTTGTGAATAGGACTATTGTGGTTTCCAGCAGATTAACCGATAGATCCTCCTCTTCACGCCATTTGCTTCCTATGTTCAAGGCCTTTTGTGCTCATGTTCCTTCCCGTAACTACTATGACTAAGTCGTCTGCGTATCAGAGGCAGAAGTATCGTTCATTTTCCATCTTGTCTTGTAAACCATCTACCAGAATGGCCACAGTAGTGTTGACAGATTGTCCTATACTCTAGGTTTGTTTGAATCCAGTTGCAGATGGTTGGGGGATTCCTTTGTGTTTGAGTGCATTAACCAGCGATTTGGCTGGAACGTTGTTGAAAGCACCCTCTATGTCCAGAAAGGTGACTAGTGCCCCTCCCTTATCGTCTATTGCCTTCATCAGGAGTCTATTTAGATCGTTCAGGGCCAAATCTGTAGACTTTCCTGGTTGGTACGCATATTGACGCTCGTGAAGGGGTTTTGTTGAGAAAATGTTGTCGCCAGTTTTTCCAGTGTTTTAAGCAGGAATGAAGTGTTAGACTTATTGGTCTGTATGACTTTGGCGTTTGGTCAGGTGTCTTGCCTATTTTTGGCAAAAATACGACCTTTACCCTTTGCTATACCGCTGGCGTGTGGCCCCACGCTATGCATCCTGCCCTTTCTGCAACAGAACTGGGTAGATTCCATCTGGTCCGGGGGACTTATAAGGCTGGAATTACCCTATTGCCCATTTAATTTTTTCAAATGTAACAATCTTGTTGGTCCTTTTCCAATCTGTTTTTTTTTCTAGCCTTGCTGTTGGTTCTGGCATGCTCTGATTGTTTATGATACTGGACCCTGGGAAATGGACACACATTTCCAGTAGTTCCAGAGTTTCTTTTGTGGAGCTGGTAAACGTGTCATGTGGTTTCTTTAGATGTTCAGCTACATCCGCAGTACCTTCGACGGCCAGAACTATGTAAACTTTTGCGCACTCCTTTGTTCCGGCTATCTTTTCGCAGAACTCCTGATACGAGCTCCTTTTCGCTCTGCGAATCTGCGAATTTCTTTATTGTACTGCGTTAATTTTTCTCTATATATTTTGGTTCGTTTTGGCTCTGTTTTGCTTACGGGTAACAGCCGCTTCTTTTAGAAGGGTTTTAATGGTTTCCCAAAAACTTAACTATTTTCCGTTCTTTCCACTTTACAAACGCCAGTCCATCTTTGCTAACCCTCGAGTCAGATCGTCCTCAGCTCTGTAATTCTTGGTCAGATTTTAAGTCATTTGGGATATCTTTTCCGTTAGCCCTGACAGTGCCGTACGCATAAATAAATTCTGCTTGACCCGTTTTCTGTAATGGGACAGAGTTTAAAAAGTTGTCAAAGGAAACGTGATATCCTTTTACTACCAAATCTCGCGTCAAATCTAAGATCTTTGGTCGGCTGATTATTAGTTTTTCCAACATACATTTGAAATTGACAGACATATTCATTCTCGTTAGATCTAACCCAGACTTTAGGGCCTCGTTTGACGGACTTGAGGCAAAAATTGCTTGAGAAAACTGCGACCCTTAAAACGAATTATAGATTCTTCAGTGGGTTGATGTTCTGAAGGACCATATAAAGAACGAAAGGTTTCATATAAAGTATCCAATAAAGGCCGAATTTTCACAACTCGTCATAATTTGGCTGGTCGCGACTAGGCTTCACTGAATTGTCTGCTAAAGGCACATTTCCCAGATGCTAAGCAAACCTATCTATAGACGTTGCTGAACTTATGAAGTAATTTCGTAGTTGTTCTCTAGCCGATCAGTAATCAACATAATTGGGCATTTTTTTAATTCCCATCAATACATTGATTCGAAAGTGTTCAAAAATCATTTGAACATGTTTTCAAATCTAGCGATTCAATTCGTATTTTATTAATATTCCACGCCACTGTGTATCGCATTCCAAACAATGCCCTTTAAAATCTCGCGGCGACAATCCTAACGCCATCTCTTGTCACAACGTTTATTCATCATAAGTTTAACTAGATGCAGAACTGCTTCGAACCATACAATCCACTTATTTAAAAACACAAGCTAGGGTCCGCTACAAGCAGAAACGCATCCGGTCAATCACAGTGGTTCCTACAGCGACTACCGGAAACAGTGAATTTAGGGTCCTTATAATTCCGATTTATAAATACTAGTTAGCAGATTTCTACCAGGTTTGTGTTAAAATTCATAATTTTTATTTAGACAACCGGTGATGTTAAGGTTTTGTATAACTTCTCTATATTTACAATATTTGTCCTCTACGAAAGGGATATTTCAGGAGTGGGGGTAAGTTTATGCGCCAAGGAACTAGGACGCGCCCTCACCTTCTCGAAAAACTTGTTCCCTGACTCTCTCCCAAGTAAGACGCGATAGTCCGCGCTCCCCGTGGCACTCGGTCATGGAAGTTGTTCCCTGATTCTCTCACAAGTACCTAAGTCGCTATAGTCAGCGTTTCCTGTAGCACTCGCCCATGTAAGTAAACTCACTATTTCACAGTCACTCTCTTAAAAGCCGCAAAGTAAACGACGTTTTTGGCACTCGGCCAATATTCTCTCTGCTTTATTAGAATATAAAATTTCTCATATGAGTGCTATTTCCATTTCTCGGAGTTTAGTCTATGCGTCCTCAGCATAGTGTGTTTTAGAATCAATTTAGTTGCGAGTATTAAAACCGCATTTCTGCAAAAGCATCCCTGTCATGCTCTCTTGTTGAATTGAAGTTTTCTCTTACACACTCATACAGTGTGATGTTTTCCAGTGCAAATTACTCTGCAAGGTAAAATAAACTTTCGACGCCATTGCCCTACCACAGTACAGTGTTACCAACAGAAGTTATTTATGCATATTACTGCATATAGTACATTGTATATAGAAGTTAATGAGAGACTGAGTAAGTGTTTTACGTGACTTTCCCCGTGTTGGAAGATAAACTGCTCAACGTTTGAACGTTGCTCGTCAATTGGTTAATATAGTAGCTTATTGTGGACATTAAGGTAATATTTATCTTTTTATTATTACTTGTATATTACTGTATTTCATCTCAGCGTTATCTCAGTTAATCAAGCTCACACTGAATGGTTCCGTAGGAACTTTAACAAACATTTAACTGCGTTTAGCTGCAAGGTTGTATTTATAACCGTATACTTTGTTAAAATTATAATTGTTTATGCAGTTATTTAGTCTTTATAAGTATTGTTATTCTGATATGGTGCGAAGTCTCCTCCACGTTTTCGCAGAGCATAGAGGTTCGTTTCGAACATAATTTTGTCAATTAAAGTTTTGAGAAACAAGTGGAAAAAAACATCTACTGGCTTCTCTAGATCACCTGGAATTTTAGGACCAATTTCTTCAATAAGCTCCTTGATATTAGTAACGCAATATGCCATTGACTTGGTCCAGGTTAGGTCCGTTAACCTGGCCCCCCGCATTGATTTTTTCTTCAAAACGCTAGCACAGGACCAGATCTAGCACAATTTGTTTTAAAGCTAGCACATTCATGGTAATAAGGATATCTTCTAATTTAGGGGGAAGGCTAGGTAAACGCTAGCCCCCCCCCCCTCCCGCACACTTTTTAATTGTAATACGGGCCAGCACAGCTTCTTTGGAGCTAACACAGTCTAGCCCAACTAGAAAAAATGCTAGCACAACTAGATTTTTGAAAATAATAGACCACAAATGCGGGGAGTCTAAGTTAACGTTTGGGTTCTTTTCAGGGTTGGTAAAGATAATTGTTATGCACAGCAAGCTTAGACCTAGCACAGGCTAGCACAACCATTTTCAGAGCTAGCACACCTCTACAGATGAATATATAGGGGATGGGGTGAATTTTTGCTGGCCGCCCCTCAGCTAATATTTTTCCGTCAAATTGCTAGCAGAGGCTAGCACAACCATTTTAAGAGCAAGCACACCCCTACAGTTGCATATATAGGGGATGGAATGCTGGCCGCCCCTCAGCTAATATTTTTCGGTCAAAACAGCAAGCTTAGACCTAGCACAACTATTTTGGTTAAATGGACCATGAGCTGCGATTTGGCCTAACTGGTACTCGAGGGGTTCGGGGTCAAAAACACCGAGTCTGACCATTGGAGCCTACCGGCAAAGAATATAGTAGAATATTCTTTGCCACCGGGCAGGTTCCAGAAAAAAAGGTTTTTTCGGCCGAAATCGGTGACGTCGGTGTAGCAGTTCGGACCAGAGCGATTTAAACGGAAAAAAATTTTGGGAACCATTTAGGTACCCAAAAGAGCCCTTGGAGTTAATCGGCTGAAATTCGGATTTGTGGGGTTTTCCACGACTGCGAGTTCGAATCTTGACCTAAGCGTGAACCTACCACAAATAGGTTCCGCGGTAGGAGACGGACGAGGTCGGAAAATTCTATTGTTGGAACGAGACCCAAAAATTATTTGATCCGTTAACCTGTCCCCCCTCCCCCCGCTTTGATTTTTTTCTGCCCAACGCTAGCACAAGGCCTTTAGCTCTAGCACAACCTAGCACAATTTGTGTTAGAGCTAGCACACTCATAGTAATACGGATATCGTCTAATTTATGCGCGGGGGGGGGGGGGGGGGGGGGGGGGGCAGGTTAACAGACCTAAAATTATTCACCTCACGGGCGAGACTCAAAAAGAAATATCTGCGATTTTCGATCCGCGGGGCTCATACTTACGGGTGCCCAAATTTTCAAAAGTGGAAAATCGTCGTTTTCGACCCCTAAATATTAATTCGACGAAAAACGCTTCCGAAAGAATTTTTATATTTAGGGGACGGTTTTTTTCGAATTTGGATCCTACCGGTTTTTGTTGTAAATTTTGAACTAGCGAGTCCGTAATCGGACAAGAACAAAGGGGACTGGCCGGAACCACCCAAAAAAAGTCAAGTCTCTAAGTCTCCTATAGGGGCTCCTAAATAGGAAATTTTGCTATCGTTAGGCCGGGTGGGCTAAAATTTGGGTTAGGGGGGTTAGGGACGGTGCTGAGTTCGAATTCAACCTCGTCGGGAATCGACCGCTGATTATGTTTCGCGGAAGGAGCCTAGGGCAACCTTACTTAATCCATATCGAAATATTAAGAATATCAATATTTTCCATTTGGCCCCTAAATTATAACCCCTGAATGGAACCTAAATCTCGCGGTTTTTAACCGGTAGGTTCCGGTAGTAAATATACGAATATCGGTAAATCGGACAAAACCGTATTTTTATATCGACCTTACCTTTATTTTGACCAGTAGGAGCCGAAACCTACCGGAACCTACCGGGTTTTTACCATTATTTTCTTCCGACTTCAAATTTTGATTTTAGATACAGGACACAAACACAAACAAAATAGTTCTTTGCAAAAAAAAAACAATATTCTTAGCTTTTGAGATAGCGGCCCCCAAGCGAGAAAAATCATAACTCGAAAGCTACGAGGGATACCACAAAAATACTTACTACCAAAAATATCTAAATAGCGGAGAAATTTAAAAAATATATATTTTTTTTTACCACCCTGTATATGCTTTTGAAAATTTTAACGGACCTGTCCAGGTTGTCCTTTTGGCTAGTTCTATATGCTTCAAAACAGAAATAGGAATATTGTCTTCCTGATGCCAGAAGGCTTTATCACCAGGAATATTCTCTGTATTGTTGTCTCTTGGCATATTCGAAATGCCAAACAAATCATCATCGTGCAATATCTCATCTTCGTCACTACTCGATTCCTCTGACTCGCCATCTCAAGGAACATTCTCCAATATTGTAAATAAAGTATCCATCAACAGATTATCTAGCTCTCTGTATAATACACTTTTTTTCCTGAAACAAAAAATACTTAGTTTCCTAGTGGCTTCAGAGTGAAACTGGCATTTTATATCATCAGTATAATTATTATAAATTAAAAACTTTTGATAGTAGGGCGCATTAATCATAGATACAAATGCGTGCTATTGCCGATTAATACGTGAATTTAAATGGCGGAGCGAAATAAATTTTAAAGTAGGAGTAGCCTTTATGAGTCACATACTTTAAGTAGGAACGTAGCGAAAAATTATCATGTAGGTATGCGGTTTCACTGTGAAACCACTAGGAAGGGTATCCTCTTCTTCTTCTGCTGCTATCCATTAATGGATGTTTGCGATCATTTCTGACTATTTTATTCTGTCTCTGATGGTGTGAATTAACTCTCCTGTTGTTCTTATCCCCGTCCATTGCTTGATATTTCGGAGCCACGACATTCTCTTTCGACCTAGTCCTCTTCTTCCCTCTATCTTTCCTTCTATTAATAATTGGAGCAAATGGTACCTCTCGTTTCGTATCACATGTCCCAGGTACGCTGTTTTCCTGCGTTTTATCGTGTCCAGCAATTCACGTTCTCCTCCTATCCTCCTCAGAATTTCCTCGTTGGTTTTTCTAGCTGTCCATGGAACTTTCAAGATTCTTCGGTAGATCCACACCTCAAGGACTTCCAGCCTGTTCATGGTATTGACCTTCAGTGTTCAGCCTTCTATGCCATATAATAGCATGGACCAAACATAACATTTTGTGAATCTTATTCTGAGGTTGAGGTCAAAGTCAGAGTTCGTCAGGACGTTTCTGAATCTCATGGATGAGCTCCTCGCTTTTTCTATCCGGCACTTGATTTCTACGTCTGAAGAGCAGTCTTCACACAACCAAGTCCC
Source organism: Pissodes strobi (assembly GCA_016904865.1). Lineage (NCBI taxonomy): Eukaryota > Metazoa > Arthropoda > Insecta > Coleoptera > Curculionidae > Pissodes > Pissodes strobi. The sequence goes on from JAEQML010052037.1 coordinate 34,909, forward strand.
TAGATAGTCAAACTTTTTTACCCGTTCTATGTCTTCACTATTGTATGATAGTTTTGCAGTCTAAAACTCATCTAATTTGCGGGTGATTATTAGGAATTTTGTCTTTTTTATGTTTATGTTAATTCCCCTACGCCAGCTGTGTATTCCAACTGTTTCCAGGAGCCTTTGCAGGTCATTCATGTTATCTGCTATTAGGACTGTGTCATCTGCATACCGTATATTGTTGATCCATGTACCATTTACTTTGATGCCTAACTGTTGCCCTTCGAGAGCTTCTTGGAAGATGTTTTCAGAGTAACCGTTAAACAGAAATGGGGAAGAGGACACATCCCTGCCTTACACCTTTAAGGATTTTCTGTGCCTTTGTAACTTCTTTATCAACTCTAACTGCAACCGATTGGTTCCAGTACAAGTTTTCAATACAGCGTATATCTCTCTGATCTATGCCAAGTGGCCTCAGTATTTGAATGAGTTTATGATGTTGCACTCTGACAAATGCTTTTTCGTAGTCTATGAAACACATCACTGCATCTTTCTTCTGGTCGTAGCAGTTCTGAACTAACACTTGGGTTGCGACCAGTGCCTCTCTCGTACCGAGACCCTTTTGAATCCGAATTGAGAGGATCCAATAGCGCCTTCGCATTTTGTGGAAATTCTGTAGAGAATGACTTTCAGAAATATTTTCAGAGTGTGACTCATCAAGCTGATTAATCTGTGGTCTTCACATCTTGTTGTGTTGTTCTTTTGTTGGAGTGGGATGAAAAGAGATGTAAGCCATTTGGTTGGGAATTTCCCTGTGTTGTAAATTTGGTTGAAAAGCTCCTGAAGCATCTTAATACCTTCGTCGTCCAATAATTTGAGCAGTTCAACAGGCACTAGATCTGGTCCAACCGTTTTCTTATATTTCGAGCTATTTATTGCTCTAGTAATCTCTTCTATTGTAATCGACTTACCAGTCATATTATCCTCCAAGTTATCTTCTAACTGAGGTCTTTCATCTGCAAAGAGATTGCCAATATACTGTTCTCAGATAGCTTGTCTGCGCCATTTGCCCCTGTTCATTTTGTATGTTAGAGAAAAGCCGTTTTCTATATACTCCAGCTGTTTCTTTTATTTTCTTGTGCAGGTTATACTCATCGTGCTGCTCTTGTAAACGTTCCATCTCTTCGCCCTGTTCTTTCAGCCATTTATTCTTTGCCGCTCTTATTGCCCTTCTTAGAGTATTCTGCAACTTTATATATATTTGTCTCGACTACCATGGCTCATGCATTTCCTTCTTTCCTCAAACATTGCCAGTATCTTATCTGTCATCCAGTCCTTCCTTTTGATCTTTTGCTTGTATCCTATCTCTTTTCGCCGTATCCATCATCACTTCTTCCATGTCTTCCCACGCGTTATCTAGACTCGTCTCCTCAGCCGCTTGTGACATGACTAACGTTGCTAACCTTTCATTCAATTTCTTGCTCACTTAATTTTTGATGCTTTCATCTTTAAGTCTATCATAATCTACCCTTGGTTCCTGTTTCCGTTTTCTTCCATTAGTGATCTTTATTTTTATTTCCGCCATCGGAAGTACGTGGTCTGATGGGAAGTCCTCCAGGGTATGTACACGCACTTGTTACTGATGTCCCAAAACGTTTGTTGACTAATATGTAGTAATCTGATTTCTAGTTATATGTCTGTTGGGGCTCTCCATGTGTAGAGACGCCTGGGTGGTAGCCTAAACCAAGTGTTGGTTATTTTCATGTGCCCCTCTTGACAGAACTGGTGTAGCCACCCACCTCGTTCGTTCCTCTCTACCAATCCATAAGAGCCTACTAGTTCATCTGGTATATCTTTTCCAACTTTGGAGTTGAAGCCGCCTAGTGTGAGGTTCATTTCATGTTTTTTTTACGTTTTTATGAATTAACTGTCTCAATTCTTCATAGAATTCTTCAACTTCATCTTCTGATGCGTTTGAGGTAGGGGCTTATACTTGAACTAGATGCTAGTTTTTCTCGAATTATTATTCCCACCCCTTTGCGATGATTTTTGTCTTGGTTTCCTGAATAGAAGAAGAATCTTTCCTGTGTCACACATTTTCCCATGTCTGGCCACCATGTCTCTGCCACCCCGAGGACATCTATTTTCAGCCTCTCCATCTCCACTGGTATCACTCACCCCAAAATTAGCCGAAACCGATAGAAGAACATGCAATTAAACGGGAACAAAAACTGTCCGGTAACAAGTGGGTATTGGCTGTAAACAAGCTGGCCGAGAGACATGCATTAAGGTATTGCACAAAAACAACAGGTCTTTTAGTTGAAATACATGGTTTTACGCATTTAAAAATACGCCTAACAATATAAATTTTATACCTAAATATACAACGAAATATTAAGTACAAGTTTCACGCACTTAAAAGCACATAAATAGTTTCGATTTCAGAAAAATGCAGAAAATAACACTAATTACCGCAGCCATTGTCGGCAGATTCACAAACTAATCGTTTGTTTTGTGTGCGCTGTTGCCGGCTCTCTAAGGAAAATATTATTTTAGGAAAGTGCACGAACAAATCAGCAGTATTAGATAATTAAATAAATAAATTACGAAATACCACATAATAAAAAGAGGAAAGTACATCTTATGGAAATATGTTTTTACAATATTGGAGAAATCGTAATGTAAGAGACTGGCAACGTTGCAACCAATTGCGCTCGATCGCGATTATCCTTCCAACCGCGAGACCCCCTCCTACGTCTTCGTTCCAAATCACATAGACCCACATCCATGACGTCACGAGCTGAAATCTTGTGAGCACTTTATTCTTCTTGTAGAGGTGTTGTGTTGATTCTATGTCAGCTTATGGTTAAAGAGGACCGCTAAGTACTCTGCCTCTTGTGCAAATACTATCTCTATTTCATTCCCGTCCAGTGTTCTTTTTTTGTTGGTTAATTTTACTTTGGTGGATTTATGGGGGTTCGCTGTTAGTCCCTCCTCGTTATATCACCTTTCGATAATGTTTAGAGATAGTTGTGTGAGCCTGAGCTCTGTAATCGCGCCTGCAATAATCGCAAGAAGAATTTCTTTAACTACCATTACGAATTTAATATATAGTATCAATTGAAAACGAGTCAAAATTATAATTTATTGCCAAAAACCTTTCAGAAGTATAAATTAACAAATGATATTACAATGAAGACTTTAATAATAATAGTGCGTTCTTGTTTTTAAGGGGAAATTGTGCAAATCCCCCTCCTGGATGCGGCACTGTATCTTCATTTTAATGTCTATTTATTTTACTGTTCAAAATTGTCCTCAGATATTAATTTGTGTACGTACGCGAAGAAATCTCCTCCGCGTTTGCAGCCAAACCGATCGGAACGACACCTCTCACCCGACCAAAGAAAATCTTACTTACCAAACTGTTATCGACCCCCTGTGTAGTAATTGCCATTCTCTTGCAAACTCGACATTCAAAATCGACCGAGATTTTTCGCTTCGTTGACCGACGATCGTCAAATAATGTCTTTTCAATAATATGTCGATTCAGCTTTTTATCGACGATTCGACGAATATGTTATACTTTCGATTTGGTCACTGGGTTTATTTTAACGGTATTATACACATTTCTTAATTTCGTTGTAAAGTGTATGACGATCGTAAATTGGCGTACAAACAATGTTTTCTCCATATGGCGTCTTCGAATTTTTTCCAGAAGACTGTTTTGAAGTGAATTTATTTAATTCTTTGCTCATAATAATACATTAATCGAAGTCAATGTCGAGGTTAATGAACCATATTCGTGTTTCTATGTTTCTACCAACTACTGTAAATGAAATAGAAAGTCCAATTCAAATTACATTAACAATATTAACATTTAAATTAAATTTTTTTGAGAAAAATTTGCCTTATATTAGAAAGTGTTTCTAAGAACCAACATTAACATTGACACTATCGTTGATTAACATTCAAGAAAAAATTACTTTCTCAAACAAATATTACCTTTTTCGCCTAATTTATTTTTTTGCGAAATGACTGAAGAAAATTTTGATTTCTGCATTTTTATCCAGCTGCCGTGAGTAATATCGAACGTCGATTTAGAATTGAGTTCATCCTCAACTCTAACAATAACATTAATACTGATATTAAATTTATTATTAGCGGTATCGTTGATACTAAATTTAACATTAACACTAACATTAACATTAACTTTAACATTAACAATAACAAACTATTAACAACATTAATATTAACATTAACATTAGCATTACCATTAAAATTAAAATTAATATTAACAGTAACAGTAACATTAACACTAATATTAACATTAATAATAACATCAGCATTAACATTCAAATTAACATTAATATTAACGTTAATATTTGTATTAATATTAACATTAACATTTCCGTTGATGTTAACGATAGCGTTAACGCTAAGTCATTTTGAATTATTAACATTAACAATGACATTACCATTACCATTCACATTAACAATAATAAATAAATATAATAAATAAATAATAAATACTGTTTATTAATTCCACTCAACATAAGTACAAAGAAAAAAAAAGACTTTACTACCTATGTTATGGGATCGTCAATAGTGTAAAAAGGACTACACAAAGTACAAAAAAATTAAATCTAAAGATTAAGGTATAATAAACAACATACAATTAATTAACATTAGGAACGAACTATCAATCTACAAGCCTGGAGGTTCCTCGTCGTCAAAAAACTCTGCTACAGAATAGTAGCACCTCTCGATAAAAAATAGCTTAAGATCTGATTTGCATTTATTGCTTAAATTCCCATTTCTAAATGAGAGTGTGATTTTATTAAGTTTATTAAGGCACTTTCTCCCAAAATAGTCAGGATTACATTGCCCAATTGTTAATTTTGAAAAAGGCAAATTTATTTCACCTCTGTGTCGAGTGTCGTAACCGTGAACATCCTGCCTGCGCTCATATTTTCCTTTATTTCGAATTGCATAGATTATTGTTGAGTATAAAAATAAAGAGGGGAACGTCATTATCTTTAAAGATTTAAAATGTTGTTTACATGAGTTTAAGGGGTTAATTTTGACCATACTTCTAATAATTTTTTTCTGAGCTACAAAAACTGTTGTTGATTCTTTTGAATGACCCCAATATACAACCCCATACGAGATCGATATTAATCGAATATTAACATTAACTTTGACATTGACATTAACATTGAGTGATATTAACATTAGCATCACCGTTAACATTGATATTGACAGCGACATCGCCATTGACATTGACATTGATATTAACATTAGCATCAGCGTTAACATTGACATTGACATTCCCATTAACATTAATATTAACATTGCCATTAACATCAAACAAAATTTCACTTTTTAGGCTTCTAAGTTTTTCGTATAATTTAGTCTTCTTTACGAAATGTTGAACTTGCGTAGCAAATGCTGACGGTCTTTTACTCTTCCATGGAAATAGGCGTTGGAATCAAATTGCAATCTCTTGCTTCTTAGCGAACATTTATTTCAAAAGTAAAATGTTTTCTTTTGCAAGAGACTAACTTAGAGAAAAAAGTTAATAGGCGATTGAGAAAGTCAATTTTGGTTACAAAAATCTCTAATAAGTCCAATTTTCCTAAAAAAGTTCTAATTATATAAAAGTAACATGCGCCTATACCCTAGATATTTTGTATTTTACATTTAACCTTTAAATAAATGTGCTATGGAGGAATGGAAGAAGGTAAATTATGTTTTACACAAAGTTAACCTTTCGTAAATAACATTACATTAAGAGCAACATATTAGTTTCCGAAAATCAATTTTGCGCAGCACGAGGTAATTTTGTTAGCTCATGCTTTTTCAGCAAAATTTTAATTATTAGAACATTTTCAATTCTTCTAAGAAAAAATAACTTTCTCAAGCAAATAATCACTTTTTTCAACTAATTTAATTTCCTTTTATAAAATGTTGACTTGTGTACTACATTTTGACTTACTTCTCTTCCATAGAAATAGGCCATAAAAAATGCAAAAGAGGCAAACATTTATTTGGAAAAGTAAAGTGTGTTTTTAAAAGGTCAATATTTCGTAAAATAGACTCAATTTGGCAAAAAGTAAATATTTACTTGAGAAAGTAAATTTTTTTTATAAAATTTGATCTAGTAAGTCAAATTTTTGCTTATGAAGTTCTAATTAAAAAGTAACGTGTGCTCTTACTTCAGATATTCATATTTTATATTATACATTTTAATTTAAGTAAATGTTTTATGAAAGAGTGGAAGAAAGTCAACAATCTTTACACAAATTCAACATTTCGGAACAAGTAGTACGTTAAGCGGTAAAAGTGAATATTTGTTTCAGAAAGTCATTTTCCGCAGCACGCAGTACTTACCTTTATTTAATTGGAATTTTTTCAGTAAAATTTTGCTTACTAGGGCTTTTTCCATTCTTTGGAGAAAAATGACTTTGCCAAGCAAATTTTCACTTTTTCTCCTTCAAGACTAATTCAGACAGATCATTACCAATAACATTACCATTACCATTACCATTACCATTACCATTACCATTAACATTAACATTTACATTTACACTTCTATTTACATTTACATTTACATTTACATTTACATTTACATTTACATTTATATTTACAATAACATTAATATAAACATTATAAATATTAACATTAACATTAATATTACCTTTAACATCAATATTAGCATTTGCATTGACGTTGACAGTAATATTAACATTGATATTAAGATTTAGATTAACATTAACATCACCATTAGCATTAACATTAATATTAACATTGACATTTGCATTGACATTAATATTAGCATTAACAATAGCATTAACAATAACATTTTCTTTTACATTTACATTTATATTAACATTTACACTTACATTTACATTAATATTAACAATGACATTGACATTAATATTAACATTGATATTAACATTAACATCAGCATTAAAATTTTCATTAACATTAATATTAACATTAACGTCAACAGTAACATTAACATAAACATTAACATTAATAAAATATTAACATTAACATTAACAACATTAATATTAACATTAGCTTTAGCAATAGCACTAACATTAATATTAACATTAATATTAATATTAATATTGACAGTAACATTAATAATAACATTAGCATTAATATTAATATTAACGTTAATGTTTGCATTAATATTAACACTAACATTACCGTTGACGTTAATGATAGCGTTAACGCTAACACTAACGTTAACATTAACATTAACAATAACATTGACAATGGCATTACTATTACCATTAACATTAACAATAACAATGACCATAACATTAACTTTGACATTTACATTGACCTTAACATTGACAGTGACATTAACATTAACATCAGCGTTAACATTGACATTATCATTACCATTAACATTGACATTAACATTAAACAAAATTTCACTTTTTAGACTTCTAAATTGATTTTCTCGAGCAAATATGTAAGTTTTTCGTATAATTTATTCTTGTTTACGAAATGTTGACCTTACGAATTTGTGACGGTCTTTTTTACTCTTCCATGGAAATAGGCGTTGAAATAAAATTGCAATCTCTTGCTTCTTGGCGAACATTTATTTCAAAAGTAAAATGTTTTCTTTTGCAAGAGACTAACTTAGAGAAAAAAGTTAATAGGCGATTGAGAAAGTCAATTTTGGTTACAAAAATCTCTAATAAGTCCAATTTTCCTGAAAAAGTTCGAATTATATAAAAATGACGTAAGCGCACGTCATTTTTATATAATTCAAACTTTTTCAGGAAAATTGGACTTATTAGAGATTTTTCTAACCAAAATTGACTTTCTCAATCGCCTATTAACTTTTTCTCTGAGTTAGTCTGTTGCAAAAGAAAACATTTTCCTTTTGAATACCCTAGATATTTTGTATTTTACATTTTACTTTTAAATAAATTATTATTTATTATGTTTTACACAAAATTAACATTTCGTAAATAATATTACATTAGGGAAAATTTATTATTTGTTTCCGAAAATCAATTTTTCACAGCTCGAGGTAATTTTGTTAGCTCGTCCTTTTTCAGCAAAAGTTTGACTTATTAGAACACTTTCAATTCTTCTAAGAAAAAATAACTTTCTCAAGCAAATAATCACTTTTTTCAACTAATTTAATTTTTTTTATAAAATGTTGACTTGTGTACTACGTTTTGACTTACTTCTCCTCTTCCATAGAAATAGGCCATAAAAATGCAAAAGAGGCAAACACTTATTTTGAAAAGTAAGGTGTGTTTACCAAAGGTCAATATTTCGTAAAAGAGACTAAATTAGGCAAGAAATTAATACTTACTTGAGAAAGTAAATTTTTCTTACAAAGTTTGATCTAATAAGTCAAATTTTTGCCCATGAAGTTCTAATTAAAAAATAACGTGTGCTTTACTTCAGATATTCATATTTTATATTATACATTTCAATTTAAATAAATGTTTTATGAAATAGTGGAAGAAAGTCAACAATCTTTACACAAAGTCAACATTTCGTAACAAGTAGTACGTTAAGCGGTAAAAGTGAATATTTGTTTCAGAGAGACATTTTCCGCAGCACGCAGTACCTTTTATTATTGGAACTTTTTCAGTAAAATTTTGCTTACTAGGGCATTTTCCATTCTTTGGTGAAAAATTACTTTGCCAAGCAAATTTTCATTTTTACTCCTTCAAGACTAAATTAGACAGAACATTAAGATTAACATTAACATTAACATTAACATTAACATTAACATTAACATTAA
>JAEQML010052038.1:0-43670 GCA_016904865.1 Pissodes strobi
AGGGTGTTCCATTTAAAAACGCTGAAGTTGTCTATATTTTTCCAATTGCCAATTTTTTCCTGATAATTTCAAAAGATAATGTGGAAAAAACCTAAAATTTGTGCAAAACTTTTTTTCTATCTTCAAAGATAAAGGCTCGAGGTAGCCACGTGAATACATATAATCTCAGACCCTGTACATACGTACAGGTTAAATCTATACAATAACCTTTGTTTTGAGGTAACTTCAGCCTCGAGCTGAGCCCGATTATGTTGAATTACAAAGACTTTACTGTATTTGTTTTATTGTTACGTAGAATATATTATTTGTTATATACGTGTATGCTCAGTTGGGGTTTGGAATCTTCGGCAAAATACACTACAACACAGCTTTACCAACAATAACCGAAACTGAATTTGTGCACTCGACGATAGTTTCACTAACCATTAAGCATCATGAGAATATAATTATATCTGGATAAAGCTGTGTTTTAAACAATGTTTATTTTGGGTTTTATTATGGAAAATGTCTTACGTTTATAGTTTTTGTTGTCCATTGAATTTTAGAGCTCCAGTTTAATTGATTTTTGCTGTGAATATAAAAGTCCTGCGTGGATGTCCTGGAATCCAGACTCGTTAGGATATTGCTACTGCCCTGCACACTTATTGACGAATTCAGCGATATTGAAAATTGAACAACTTTTAGACAAGAACGCACACAAGAATATCTAAAAGAACTCAAATCTGAGGAGACACTATATTAATCCACGTTAGTGGATTGCCAATGTCGGAAACAAAATCAAACACCAAATAAAAGTTGAAGGGTAAGATTAGAGAATTACGAAATAAATTTTGCACGGTAGAAGTTTTAAGTTCTCGGATTCATGAAAAATATGGAGCAAGCGTTGAGAAACGAGACCCCTTTCTAGTTATAAATCTTGCGTATGTCAGGCATCTTTTAATTTACGTCATATAACGACGAAACGACGATAACTGGCCTATTAAGGGATCTTTTTGCGTTCGGAGAAAAACATAGCGAGCGAGCGTGTCAAGGACGTAAAATTTTGCGGGGAATGACAATAAAAGGAAGAAGAAATTTGCGTCAGTATTTACATAAGGCATATTCTTTTATTCATCGGTGGATTCAATCATTGGTGAACTGATGTTTTTACGGTTGACAATTCTAGGGACCCTAGAATTCGTCACCAATCGGTGGACACCGGTTCTGAGAAAATAAGAACGCATTGATGGAAGCTTAAGGTTTGACTTTGACGTTTAAATTATATATAAACAACAATAATTTGTAATTTTAGCAGAAGTTTTTGATAATATAAAATGATCTCTGTTGCGGTCGCCTTAGCGGCGAGAATACTGTATTCCAGCGAGTCCGATTCGGATGATGATGACGAAACCATTATATTAGTAACTAAGAGGCGCACAAAACACTACAAAATTGCATTCTACATTGAAAATGTTGTTATGAAATATGACTTACACGATGCCCACTGATTGCCAATGATTGCCAACGACTTTTGTATGATTCCCAGGTGATTTCCATTTGTGCATCGATTCCCATATGATTCCCAATTGATTACCTGATTTCCTCACTAAATTCCGTCAAGCAATCACCCGATTCCTGGCCGATTTTATTACAAAAACGATACGAGGGAGCTCTCTCTCTCTCTCTCTCTCTCTCTCGCTCTCTCTCTCTCTCTTTCTCTCTCTCTCTCTCTGTGTGAACTGTGTAGCTGGAAACAATATTACGAAATTTAAAAAATACACCTTTTTAATTTAAATGTTTAATAGTTACATCTCATTCATCATTTATTAACATTATAATTTATTTATTAATAAACGTATCTGTATATGTTATTATGTACAGTCCATTCATGTGATCTAGAGATTTATAAATGTTAAATAAATTAATATTTAAAATCTTTGTATTTTCTTTTAATTGCAAGCAAATCACCTCTCTTTATAGTAAACGGATCACTGCCACTTAATATGACAGGTCCATAAAAATAAAACGTCGATGTACGTCTTGTACATCATCTTTTTTCGCCCATTTAAAAATATCCATATTATCTTGTTGCAGAAATTTAATTTTAAATTTTCCTAATTTACAGTTACTTACTCGCCCTAAATACCATTGCGTGTCATCATACGCATTTAAAGATCCTTTACACAAATAGTGCACTATGTAAAAATCGACCTCTCCTATTGGTCGATCCATCTCGTATTACGATATGTCTGCGTGATGCAATCGGTATCTGTCAAGAGCTCTCGTGGTGTAGAGGTTTATACAGCTGGGTCTCACCTGGACGGCCGAGGTTCGAACCCCGTTGCTATTTTTTATTTTTTTTAAGATTATGTTTCTAAACAGTTTTTTTTCTTGAATTTGGGTATGTCTTGGATTAGTTTGGGTTAGCACCTGGTTAATTTCCTTTTCTTGAGCCCCCGTAGCGAGCGAAGCGAGGGGAGGGCCATGCGGATCGACCAATAGGAAAGGCCGATTTTTATATAGTGCACTATTTGTGTAAAGGATCTTATAATGCTCATCATACACCGCATAAAATAATCGAATCTAAAATAATGGAAATTTCGTTGATTTCACTAGGATGTTCTTCTAAATCAGAGAAATCTTCACTTAGAGTTTCACTAGCCAAACTTATTTCTGATCCTGATTCAGATGTGCTATCTTGGTCTTGTCCCTGCTTTTTCCCCTGCCTAGTATTTCTTCTATTTCGTTTACTTTTCTTTTTTAAAATCTTATTAGTTTGGCTTCCCGACTTTGTTTTTTGAATCCCTTCTAGGGACATTCCTTTAACTCTTACTACTCTATCACAAGCAATCGCCAGTATGGCTTCCGCAAGCACAGATCAACGGGAAATCTGACTTACGTGACCTACCTGTGGACCAAAGCCATCGAGAGCTACGGCGATTCTCGTGCAGTGGCTCTCGACATATCCAAAACATTTGATAGGGTGTGGCATGACGGATTGTTAAGCAAATTGACAACATACAGACTACCACCAGCACTGCTTCTATGGCTTTTCAATTTCTCGAACCATCCGAGTTGGTATTGGTGGACATCTCTCGGAGGAACTTAAAATCAATGCTGGAGTTTCTCAAGGGTGTATATTATCTCCCACACTGTTTCTGCTCTATATCAACGATCTCTCAGACAGGACAAACAATTCTATTTACAGGTTTGCAGACGACAGCACTCTTATATCCTCATTCATGTCGCGGATTCCAATGACCGCTGCTCAGATTGCTGCCATCATGAGGATATGAACCCTATCGTGGAATGGCGCGAGGAAAATAATGCCTAGTTTAATTCAAGCAGCTGTCTCCTCAAAAAAAGCAAACACCGCAGGACCTGACTTATGAATGATAGGACAAACACTGACTCTGGCCTCATCCATAAGCTTGCTGGGCATCAACGTAGAAAACAACATGTTTTGGCGTAATCACGTCACCAAAATCGCCAAGCACAAAAGCTAGGAGTAAAAAAGTTGTATACACCTCATCAGCTCTTGCTGCTCTATAAGACCCAGATAAGGCCATCTCTGGAATACTGTTCTCATGTGTGGAGCTCGGCACCCAAACACTTGCTCAAGATATTGGACTCCATACAGAGGAGAGCAGTCCATCTTGTGGATGACCCAGATTTGACTAAAGACCTTGATAGCTCTCAACATCGAAGAAAAGTGGTGGACCTATCTCTTTACTATCGATACTACTACGGAAGGTATTCGAACGAGCTGGCACTTATGATTCCAACCAGAGTTGTGTCAAACAGAAACACCCGTCAGGACGTCCCTGCGAGACTCTATTGTCTGGAGGACTGCCTCGCTTTAGAATGGACTTCCGAGTAGCGTATTTCCCGAAAACTACAACCTACAGCGCATCAAATCCAACGATCACCATCTTCTCCGCGCGCGCACCGCTCGATGGGTGGCTTATGATTTTCCTGTTGTGTGTGTGCCGAACATAAAAAAAAAGTCGACAAACGACCCTGCTTGCCTGAAATGAACCAAATTAAGGTTGACTTTTTTATTACTCTTGTTTTCCATCACTAAGCGTCACCGCCAGACACGACTTATGTATTTTTTTGCCCTGAATAATCTCTTAATTGTAGAGAATCGCAATTGCTAAACCTTGATGTGTACTGAAGAAATTCTGTGTCTTCTTTCGGCAGGTCGGATTCGAGTGAGGTTTCAACATTCATATTTTCATTTTTATGATCTACAACGTTGTCATGTAATTCTCCTTCCTCTTCAAGTCCTGTACCATATGGATTTGATTCAGTCACGGGTAGTTCAGTTATTGGCAAAACATTTAATTAACACTCCGTATCCATTTCCATTCCACATTGTCTAGCACTCGTGTTTCTCTGAATATTTTTTCGCATGGCTAACTGCTAAACAACCAGGGAAGAAAAGGTTCTGGGAGTTGTTTTTGACGAAGTTGGTCAATAACTAGGATAATTCTATGAACATTTAGCTCTATGCACCTGTAAGTATTTAAATTTAAAGTAACAAATATCGTTATGAGATATGCTCTCCTTTCCCCACTGATGTCTTTTAATAAAAATGCATCCAATATATAGCGTGTTAAAATTAAATATTGTCTAGTAGCTTCAGCATTAGGTATTTCCCGTGTAACTCATCCAGAGCTCATTTTGTCAATTGCGTTGATATTCATTTTATCTGAAGCTAAGTTTTTAACTTAGTTGATATGTATTGTGTATAGTATCTTGAAATACAGTGGAAATTTCCAAATTAAATTCTGCCTAAAATTATTGTTAATTATATTAAAAGATTTAATTCTAACTAATCAAACTTTTATTTAACATCCCTGATAAAAAGGAGAGTATGGAAAGGATTATCCTGAGATTAGTGGTAATTTTGATAACATTTTCATACACTTCAAGCACCGTGCATCGCCATCACTCGAAATCCCCAAAATTGTTATGCCATGTTTCGCTGCTTCTTTTACAAGGTATACCGTATTTGATTCATGTTTTGACGAGTTGTTTTGGTTTTGTTTTGCTTTTTTATTGGACTAAGTATTTTAGCTAAGTCTGCATTACAATAAATATTTTTTTTTACTACTAACATGATAAATCACCATTACTTACTCCATTCCTCAAATGAGAAGTAACATTTCTCACCCTAGGTAAATAATAATATTTAAAAAACCTAGGTCAATAATGAAACGGAAACGGAAAATGTCAAACTTGTTAGTTTGACAACTAGTTGTCATTTCGGATTATTTGAACAATGAGTAGGAAATGATTAATTTCAAAATCTAATCAATTCAAATAATGATAAGGATTGTATTAGTGCTATTAGTAAAAAAGTATATACAGTATGACTCACTTTTCATGAGTCCCCATAATATTCTTATTAATAATGCGATTTTGTCAAAATTTTGAAAATTTAGATGGAGAGAAGGTACTTTGTATGTATGGAGCTGTCAGGAGATTATTAGCGCTTTTTGGCGAGTAACCACGGTTAACTACAAGTAATACTGAAGTAAGTGCCAAGCGGGCACCCCACCACAAATTGTACTGTCTGCTTCTGTCTTCGCCAAAATACCGTAGTTAGATCTTGCATTGCTAGAAAAGAATATAGATATTTTGCATATTTATTTGAAAATTATCAGTTTGATCAGTGCAGAACGTTTACTCATATTTTTAATGACAGAATGGTGTCCTCTGGAGATAAGCAAACTAATGGTATTTTTTCGATGAATATGTTCAGGATACTTTATGCTGCCCAAATCCCATTTGGGGCACATTTGTGTAGGAATTCCGATGCGTATGAGGCTTCTATAGAAGAATTTCATGAACGTATAATTTACAAACTTGTTCAGAATGGAAAAACAAACATTTCACATGTTTAACGTTTCAAAATTAATCCGCCATGACTCCATCAAACCTCGAGTACCACACCTCGTCACGTATGTAAGTTGTAGTAAGCCGTAGTTGAAAAATGATGATGTAATAGTGACGTCACGAAACTTCCCCTCACTCACCACAATTAAATTAATCCTCGTGAAAACAAAGTAGTATCCTGTAGTATGCCGTGGTTAATTGTAGTTCGCTCACGAAAAAACGCTTCTTGTTACGATATCTGTCAATTAGACAACTGAACTTCCAGGCTACTTGATATTTTGAGCTATTTGAAAAATAAGTAGAAAATGACTAATATAAAAATCAAATCGAATCAAATATGGTAATATATCAGTGTTAGTAGTAAAAAAAATTCTATATATACCTCGGTTGAGAAGGCCATTATTAACCTCGCACATTATATATAAAAGTGCTCGGTAAATAATGGCTTACTTCTCAACCTAGGTATATAATATACTATTAAAATGGCCATTAAGTGTCGATTATGCGTATATTATCATACTATACTTGTGTGACGATACTATATAGCCACCAAGTAAAGAAAACCAATAATTTGTTGAACTTTTTTCGTATAACAAATGTTATAATAAGCAACAAAGTATGATATTTATAAAATATAGAGTGGAGTACTTACCTTACTGTTTTAGTCAAGATTTTACGGGTCTAAACACTTTTTAGTCACAACTTAGAGGCAAATACACAACTGAAAGGGTACGCCGCGTCGTTTAAACTGTGTAAAAAGTTTGGTAATGACATGCGATTTCTAGGTTAGCATAAATGATTCCCAGCGATTACCACATGATTTTCAGCGATTGCCAATGGATTCTCAGGTGATTCCCATGGATTCCTAGGGATTCCCAAGCGATTCCCATGTATTTCTAATTGATTGCCATGTGATTCCCAGAAAAATGTACAATGATTTCCAGTAGTGGTTTACCCCTCGGTTGAAGGGTTCTTCGCGAATCGCTAGAATTTTCGGGAGAGCTCTGCAAAGCTGTCAAAGATATCAAATGTATTATTTTTTTAATGGATAGCCCAATATATAGTTAGTTTATTTTATCGGATAGTCGATTTGTTACTGATTCCGAATATACCAGGCTTGATACCTCTATCTTTAAAACTAATTGAAAAAAAATGAGAAAACCCGTGTTAGTGACGTGACGAGCGAATATTATCAACCGAATATTCCCATAAATTCCCGACTTACGGTAATATTCGCTCACCCTCGAAAGAATATTCCCTTTTGGGTAACATATTACAGAAAGATGAATGGGTTATATTACCGAGAACATTCCCGTTAGATTCTGTGTAGTTCCCGGCGTTCTCGTGTCGTGTACTTCCCCGGTTTTCGATTTATTCGCTGAAAATCACACAAGCACATTTGTGGCTGCATCGCACAGTGATCAATAGGCGGAAAAAAATTAAATATCCACAGTTAAATAAACTCTTTTCTTTTATATTTACAGATAATTAATGTTCACAAAATTGGATTGATTTTTTAAATTTTCTTCAATAATATTTGAATAGAGTCATTAAAAGTAGCCAAATTTATTCGCAACCAAAATGATTGATTTTTCCGACAGGAATATAAATATATTATGTTATTTTTGCCTTTTAACAGCAATGTTTTGCTCGTTTTGTCATACAAAAATTGAACGATTTATTTAATTTAATATATTTAAAATGACACTTTCATAATAAAGCAAATTTATACATCGCAAATTGGGGTCTTTAGAGCCGCAACTTTAGCTACATTTGCCTACACGTTCTAATTTATATCATAATATTATTCATAATTTACTCTATTAGATGTATTAATTTTAGTTGCATCTATACACAACCTTAACCGTAAGAGAGCTTTGAATTTTATCAAGTAGCAGCATGGACTTCTTACAAAATGGGAAGCTAGTGAAATTTTATTCAAAATGCACGACTTTTTGTTCAACAATTTTTAATATTTTATTTGTATTACCCCTAAGATCAAAATTATTAAATATTTTACGGATCGTATGTCTGTGACAGAAGTTATAAGCAATCGTGCAAATCATAAAATGTGAAATTTTTGAATTTTGCGTTTAATTTTTGTATCCTAAGCCTGATATAATAAATGTTTTCAAATACTGTTCTATTTATTCCTGTAAAGTTATTTTTTCCAATTACCGTAAATAGTCATTTTATTAAATGGAACCAAAGCCAATAGTATTTAAAAATTTGGGATCTAAAAAATCGTTGAAATACATTAATTAATTTATTATTATTATAATGAATAAATTTTATATTGTCTTATTAGAAGTTATAATAATAAGGCAATAAATAATTATTATAAAGTACGTGTCAATAATTGCATTTGGCTGAGTTACAGTATTTTAAAATTAGTGATTTTTAGGTGTATCATTTCAATTGACGCGTATTTTATTTCTTAGTATTTTATCACATTTCTTAGAGTTTTTGAGCAGAAAACCAATTGGATTGAACAAGAACAATGATAAGGACCACGTCTTATATTATATGTGATTTTGAAGTTATTGAATTATTTCCGCGTTCCCATATACCATAAACCACTGTGCGTCGCTGATGTGTGACAACATTTTTCTTTTTCAAAAACCGGATATAAAGATATTCTTATTATTTCACTCTAAACCGAAATAAGCCTCATTTCCATACATTTCTTGGACACTCCATAAATGTAGTTACAATAATGAGGGAAATATGTCTTCTATAAAAACTACCTATTACATAAACCAAAATTTCTCATGCTTATAGAATATTATCAGATCATGGAACTTTTTTTTCATAGTCATACTTATACGCACGGCCGGCATTATATAGGAATGTATAGTATTTAAATAAACTGTCGTATTATTGTTTTTACCCCGCCAAAAATGTTCTATATTTCACGTTATACTCTGATTTTGACTATTTATTTAAAAGTCTGTGTCTATGAAATTTTACAAGTAAAATAGGTGCCATACAAAATTTCGATTTATTTTTATATTCTAATTTAAATATAACCGACATTATTGTTAAAAAAATTACCATCTGTCGAAATTTGACATTTACCAAATAATTGAACCGTTTAAGTTAGATCAAAATAAAGTACTTAAATCCCTTATTATGTATACCAAATTTCAATCAAACATCATTTGTGATTTTGAAGTTATTGAATTATTTCCGCGTTCCCATATTTATTAGATAAACCACGGTGCATCGTTGCGTGTTTTCAGCCAGCAGTCGTAAGAAGCCGACGCGCGAGCCGCTTTTTGTTTCTTCTTGTTTATGCGATTGTGTTAAACCAAAGTGACCTACTTTAAGGAAAGGCGAATAAATGGGAAAAATTATTATGGCTTTATTTTCTGTGGTCAAAAATATGTTTAAAATGCTAGAAGGATGCAGGAGCATTATACTAGATGTCAAAAATGTCCAAAAAATTTAAAATAAAATAGTAAAAAATATAATGCAGGTAAGGTGCTTTTTAAAAAAATGTCTCAATATATTTTAAAAAGATCTTATTTGTAACTTACTCTACTCTACTATATAAATATAATGCAATATTTCGAAAAATGATTTATGGTTAAGGTCAAGGAACCTCGTCTCAAATGGATTCTGAATGCGAAAGCATTGTGGCTAGCGCTAGTACAAGCATAACACCTTTATTCAGCTTGATAATCTACTTGATAAATTTATAGATAAAATTAATAATGATGAAAAGGTAAGGCCTAAAATAACATTCACCCTCTAATTGTAGTTGTTAATGTTGTTATATACTCAAGTTTAGTCAAAAAACATAATAACAAAAACATATCATTATAGGTATTAGAGCAAAGAAATCTAATTATTGATGAAAACTGACACGCGCTATATATTCAACTGGCTCTCCAATACAGATGGCAAAAAACATGTACTGGATAGAATTGTTTAAAGCCATTAAACCATCCTATACATTGGCAAGTAGGTATGAGCTATCACACAAATATCTGGATGCAGAGTATGAGTCACAGCAGGGTGATGTTATATCCAAAATTCGTACTGCTGAAACTGTCTCTGTTCACTGCGATGGGTGATCGAATTATGAAAATTTGGTTCTAATCTTTAATACGAATTATTATGGTACAAGTTGCAAAAAAAGTTGTTCAAATTAATAATATATGTGGTTCCTTTTTTAAATGAAGCGATCTTAAACTTCGTTGTCACAACCCCAAAGCCGATCTTCTCAAAACCATTCCTACAGGTACAGAAAGTCATACTGGAGAGTACATTGCCCAGGAAATAAGACATTGTGTATTAGAAATTGGTCAGAAAAAAATATGGCTATAGTGTCAGATATCGCTGCAGCCATGGGAAAAGCAAAACGACTTATTGCAATGAAATTAACTACAAACAACATATTCTTGTATAGCACATGGCCCGGATCTTTTACTTGGAGACATCATGAATCTTAATTCTTTCAGAATTGTAGAGTCATCTTGTAAGGAAATTATTAAAGATATTAATGGATCTCACAAAAATCTGGCCTCTTTCTACAAAATTCAATTAGATAAATATCATAAAGTAAGAAGTATAAAATTCCCAGTCAAAATTCGTTGGGACTCGATTATATATTGTGTGGAAAGTTTGATGATTAAAGAAGCCTTAAAAGTATTAATTGCCAGCCAGGAGAGTGAGGGCGTAAAATTTTCTAAAAATTTTAGAAACTATATTTTTAGTAACGATGTTTTCTGGGTAAGACTTCAAAAGCTACAAGGTATCCTGAAGTCTATAGCTAAATAGATAACGATTTTAAAAGGCGATGCAGCAATAAACTCTCAAGTTCTTATAGCTCTAATGGAAATTAAGGGTTATATTAATGATAATATTAAATCGTTACCAATAAAATCCAACAAAGAAAAGGAACTTATTTCCCTGTTTACAAAAAGAAAAGACCTTATCTTAAAACCTATCAATTTAGTTGCCGATTTACTGTACCCTTGTTTTAATCGATCGGAATCAGGTAGATCCAAATAATGAACAGCAATGCAGTTCATAGACAATTTGACTTCAACTCATCCTCAGTTTCAAGAACATAAAAATTAACTATTACTCTTGCTCAATGAACTACTTAGGCAGGAATACCATATGGAGTATCAATTTTGCGTGAGAAAGTGCCAAAAAGTCTGACTGCATTACATGGTGAAAAAGCATTTGAAATAAAACCAAAATTAAAAATGTAGCTGTTGTCATTCTAGGGTTACTACAATCAACAGCTGCTACAGAAAGGTCACTTAGAACCTGTTCTTTTATCCACTGTAAAAAAATAGGTTGACTACAGAAAAGGCTAATCAGTGAACAATCTATCTGATAAGTGAATGATGTACAGGGTAATACATTGAAAGAACACAGGTTGGTATTTTTAAACAAATTTACGATATACGTTTTGATTTATCTAATGTCAAATTGTAACAGTTCAGAAAAAAAAACTTGAAGTTTGGTAATTATCTTTTTTTTCTAAGTTTAAAAATAAAAGCGCTAGGTGTGCTACGAAATATACATAGCCTTAGAAAAATAAAAAAACACCAAAGGGAATGGAACCCGGGGCGCCGTATCACAGGCCCAGCATCTAACCACTGAACCACCAGAGCTCTTGGAAACAATTCGTTGCACCGTAAAGACATGTGTAAACTGAGGGCTAAATAGTTGCTCTGCTGTGGCCAGACATAATTGAAATATACGACAGGAACAGGTATTATCGTCGAGTAGAGAACTAGTACCACCGTCTATAGATATTCTAATAAGTCCGCTCACTCGAGCGTGCCGCGGAAAATTTTCCTCCTGCCTGCGCCAATCCCTCACTTATTGTACAGGGTGTCCCATTTTCGTAGGTTTTATGAGGTTTCACCCATATGGAGTAAAGATAGAAGGATGCGGTTTTCGGGACACCTTGCTACTTTTTTGTGAAACGAAAGGTAGCACAAACAAAAGTTCATGGCCACCTTCGTTCCTGAGATACAGGGCGTTTTTGAAAATGTTGCATTTTCAAGCACCCCCCGTATCTCAGCTGCCTGATAACTTATTGAGAAGGTAAAAAGTGCTTCTTATATAACATTTTACGTAGAATCCAGTGTCATCTTCAGAATAAGTATACGAGGTCAGGTCAAAAAGTTATCGTACGCTACTTTATTTTTTTAATGGGACACCCTATATATTGTTTGTTCATCTTCTTCCCCTCAGCAAGAGCTTTTCAAAAACATAACATAGTCCATATTTATTTTCATAATTAACGTGACAAAACTCATTTTTTATTATTTTTTTTCGTATAGTAAGCGGTCGTAGGTAGCCATGATAACATTACATTACAAAAAAAAGCTGACACTGGCTTAACAAATTTATTGAATAATTAATGAAAGACAAATCACAAATATTGTTCAAATTGCTGACCATTATATCTCCTACATGTTTGGCAAAGTTTATAAATTCTTTTTAATGCATTTTCTAATATAAATGATTGCCTTTGTAATTCAGCAAAAGCGTTTTTCGTGGCCATTCTCAATTGTTGTATGTTTTCCTATCGCCTTGCATAAATTTTATTTTCTAGATAGCCCCATAAAAAAAATCTAAAACTGAGAGATCCGGCGATCGTGGTGGCCATCGAATAGGCCCGTTTGTTCCTATCAATACTCTGGGAAAATACTCGTTAAGCCAGTTTTGAATTATTCTACCATTCCGGGCTGGAGCCCCATCTTGCTGGCAGAATATACCATTTAGTTGAGCCAGCGGAATATCATCCAAAATTCTCATTGTGTTTTCTTCTAGGATATGTAAGTATCTATTGGTTTAGATTCTCTTCATAAATTCGGTACACTATTTTTCTATTGAGAATAAAGCAGGAAATATTAAATCCAAACGTGCCCTGAAGTTCCCTAGGAAAAATAACGTGGTTATTTTCCTGACTCCAAAACCGCGAGTTATATCTATTGAAAATTCCCGAACTTGTAAAATGTGCCTGACCAAATAATCCTTTTTTCGAAATTAATATCTTATGCTATCATATTTATAAACCAATTGCAGAACTCCAATCTACGCTCAGCATCACCAGGGTGCAGATGATGAACAACCTTGTCTTTGTAATGTTTGAATTTGGGTTTTTTTTTAAATTCTTTGCACTCTTGTTTTGGGTACACCCTCCTCTTCGTCTATTTTTCTACACGAGGTTCCAGGAGTTGCTTGAACAAGGGCGAAAACGTTGACCTCAGATCCCTCGTTCTCTTTCTTGTAGACTCAGGGTCGAGGTTTGCTAAAAGATCCATATTGGCAAAGATTGGATCTTATTTTTTGAAATATTCTTTTTTCGGGTTGTCTTCTTTCGGGATATCTATGACAAAATAAGGAGAACAAATAATTTCAAAATACAAGAAGGTAAAGATTAACTGACCTGTTCAAATAAAGCTTTGCCGCCTGATCTGCGTTTTCACTAGATAATATGAAGCAGGTATTCATATCATACTTCTCAAGGTATTAAAATTTTTGGTTTTGGGCCATATTAAAAAAATAAATCAAACAATGATAACATCGAAGAACAATAAATATCAACTACCTAAGTACGGGAAAAAATTAAATATCAGTAACGCCAACAATGACAGTAGTAATGATGGCATGATGATTTTGTTATTTGCGTTATCATGGCTATCCACGACCGCATCCTATACGAAAAAAAAATATAAAAAATGAATTTTATCACGTTATTAATAAAAATAAATATGGACTATGTTATGTTTTTGAAAAGCTCTCGGTGTGGGGAAGAAGATGAAAAAATAATATATAGGGTGTCCCGTTAAAAAAAATAAAGTAGGGTCCGATAACTTTTTGACCTGACTCCGTATACTTATTCTGAAGGTGGCACTACATTCTACGTAAAAAGTTATATAAGAAGCACTTTTTACCTTTTTGATAAGTTATCAGGCAGCTGAGATACGGGGGGTGCTTGAAAATGCGACATTTTCAAAAACGCCCTGTATCTCAAGAACGAAGGCGGCCATGAAAATTCTGTTTATGCCGCCTTTCGTTTCACAAAAAAGTAGCATGGTGTCCCGAAAACCGCATCCTTCTATCTTTACTCCATATGGGTGAAACCCCATAAAACCTACGAAAATGGGACACCCTGTACTGTTGATGACTGTTGTGTAACTACAAGTGATCTCTCCTTCTTTCTCTCTTATGGAATTGGTAAAGAATTATTCAATTTTTATGAGACGAAGTGAAACTAACCTATTGATTGGATGACTAACCCAAACTAACCAAATCTATTAAAATTGATTATGACGTATCGGAACCGGTTCAAATGACTAAAACAAGCTGAGACTAAGTGAAGCTAACCGAAAGCTGATTCGACGACTCACCCAAACTAACCACATCTTAGATTATAAGATATCAGAACCGGTTCAAATGACTAAAATAAGTAAGGCTAAATGAAACTAACCGAAAGTTGATTGGATGACTAACCCAAACTAACCAAATCTATTAAAATTTATCATAGCGTATCGGAATCGGATTAAATGACTAAAATAAGTTAAGACTATGTGAAACTAACCGAAAGTTAATTAGACGACTAAACAAAACAAACCAAATATATTAGAATTGATTATAACGTATCGGAACCGATTCAATATCACAAATAAGTTGAGACTAAGTGAAACTAACCGAAAGTTGATTCGACGACTAACCCAATCTAACCAAATCTATTAAAATTGATTATAACCTATCGGAACCGGTTGAAATGACTAAAATAAGTTGAGACAAAGTGAAACTAACTGAAAGTTGATTAGACGACTAACCAAAACTAACCAAATGTATTAAAATTGATTATAACTTATCGGAACCGGTTCAAATATCTCAAATAAGTTGAGACTAAGTGAAACTAACCGAAAGTTGATTCGACCACTAACCCAAACTAACCAAATCTATTAAAATTGATTATAACCTAGCGGAACCGGTTGAATTTACTAAAATAAGTCGAGACAAAGTGAAACTAACTGAAAGTTGATTCGGCGACTAACCCAAACTAACCAAATCTATTAAAATTTGTGATAGCATATCAGAACCGGATGAAATGACTAAAATAAGTTAAGACTATATGAAACTAACCGAAAGTTGATTCGACGACTAACCCAATCTAACCAAATCTATTAAAATTGATTATAACCTATCGGAACCGCTTCAAATGACTAAAATAAGTCGAGACAAAGTGAAACTAACTGAAAGTTGATTAGACTACTAACCAAAACTAACCAAATGTATTAAAATTGATTATAACTTATCGGAACCGCTTCAAATTTCTCAAGTAAGCTGAGACTAAGTGAAACTAACCGAAAGTTGATTCGACCACTAACCCAAACCAACCAAATCTATTTAAATTGATTATAACCTAGCGGAACCGGTTGAATTTACTAAAATAAGTCGAGACAAAGTGAAACTAACTGAAAGTTGATTCGGCGACTAACCCAAACTAACCAAATCTATTAAAATTTGTTATAGCGTATCGGAACCGGATCAAATGACTAAAATAAGTTAAGACTATGTGAAACTAATCGAAAGTTGATTCGACGACTAACCCAATCTAACCAAATCTATTAAAATTGATTATAACCTATCGGAACCGGTTGAAATGACTAAAATAAGTTGAGACAAAGTCAAACTAACTGAAAGTTGATTAGACGACTAACCCAAACTAACCAAATCTATTAAAATTTGTTATAGCGTATCGGAACCGGATCAAATGACTAAAATAAGTTTATACTATGTGAAACTAACAGAAAGTTGATTCGACGATTGACCCAAACTAACCAAATCTATTAAAATTGATTATAACCTAGCGAAACCGCTGAATTCACTAAAATAAGTCCAGACATAGTGAAAGTAACTGAAAGTTGATTCGGCGACTAACCCAAACTAACCAAATGTATTAAAATTGATTATAACCTATCGGAACCGGTTAAAATGACTACAATTAGTTTGGACAAAGTGAAACTAACTAAAAGTTGATTCGGCGACGAACCCAAACTAACCAAATCTATTAAAATTGGGTATAGCAAATCGGAACCTGATCAAATGACTAAAATAAGATGGGACTAAGTGAAACTAACCGAAAGTTGATTAGACTACTAACCAAAACTAAACAAATGTATTAAAATTGATTATAACGTATCGGAACCGGCTCATATAAATAAAATGAGTTGAAACTCAAGAAATATTCACTTCAATCACGTCTACTGTGCTACTCGCTACGCGCGCTTGTCGTCAGAATCCCAGATTAAGCAAAAACAATCGAAACTAACTTTAATTAATCGAACAAGCGCTTTGAGACGGACGCGCTACACGCTTGACCAACCCTGCCTAACACAAAACCAAAATTAACCCCAACTAACAAACATAACCAAAAAATTAAAAATAAAACATGTCACCGACGGGAATCAAACACAGAAGCTGATCTTGAAACGCAACTGCGCATGATTGCAAATATTTATACCTTAGATGCTAGACGCTTGTATAGAAACGCAAGCAATATAAGGAAATAAAATATAGTCAGCAAGATAAATAATCATGCGCCTTAAATCCTTTTCTCGACCTTTGATGTAGGTCAATGAATAATATCAATTCTTATCAGCTTAATATCACTATCCCTTTGCCTCGCTTTAATAAGTTATATAAAATAATAACTTCAGGAATAATAGATATTGGTTTAAATTCAGCACAACACAACTATTGACTAACATAAAATTGTCAAACAGATAAATGTACCATTTTAATTTAAAATAATAGAATTAAAGAATAAATCTGGCAACACAGCCTTGTCTACAAACCTGCCCTGCGCCGTCTGCGAGATTTCAATAAAAACAAAACAATACATCGAAAGTCGGCAGAGAAAAGTAGTAGCAATTACAGCAGATTTGTATGTACAAGTTTTTAATGTTTTTTTTTTTATAAAAAAAAGTCACGAGTAGCACAGTATACGTGATAGAAGTGAATACTTCGTTATCGAGTCTTAACTTATTTTACTTTTTTGAGCCGGTTCCGATACGTTATTATCAATTCTAATGGATTTGGTTAGTTTTGGTTAGTCGTCTAATCAACTTTCAGTAAGTTTCACTTAGTCTCAGCTTATTTTAGTGATTTGAGTCGGTTCCGATACGTTATAATCAATTTTAAGAGATTTGGTTAGTTTGGGTTAGTCGTCCAAACAACTTTCGGTTAGTTTCACTTAGTCTCAACTTACAGCCCCGTCTCCAGGGGTGAGGCGGCAAGGCAGCCGCCTCGGGCGGCCGATTTTTAGGGGCGGCCGTTTTTATTTTTTATATAAAGTTTTAATGTGATTGTATGTAACACGGTAAACACTCTCGCAATGAATATGTAAAACGCTTCATTCGTACTATAAGCAGCTCATCGCGCGTTGTATGCAATAATAACCAGCGCCTTAAAAAAATTAGACCCCACTATATAACATAACGGTCTATTCCCAATTAGCATTAGCAGTTAAAATTCGCTGTGAATGAAAAATCGGATTAACAGTCGCAACTGCTAATGAAAAATCGCGACTTAGCACATCTTTAGGGACGGGCGACATCTCCCTAAAGCGATTCAGGATAATTTTTACGGAAGTGACCGAAACGCAACCCGACTGATTGATTAATCGATTAGGTATACCTACTGATCAGCATGTAGCACTTATTGAGCGTAGAGTGAGCGCTTGTTACATATACGTACTCGTGCGATTTTTTAGACCAAAAATTCGAACTCCGCGTCCCCAAATACCCCTCTCTAGAGGACCCACAATTTTTTTTTTCGAAATTTTTTTTCGTTTTCTTTATAGAAACGGTTAGAGGGATCCACGCACAAGTCACCCACTTACAAATAATTTTTTTAAATCACATGCAGGGTGTTAAAACCACACATTTTCCCAAAAAATCCCCTATTTACGGTATACGATGTGTGCGTAGCGTGGCGTGTTTGCTGCTCCGGTTCTTATCTGTTTTACTGCTAAAGTTGTGGTGCCCTGTTAAATCTAAAATTCTAAGAACGCTGTGCTGGTGGAGTTTGTACTTGGCCTGCTATTGCGGAAGCCTGGGACCCGATGTGGATGTATTAATGAGAATAAGTAGCTAAAACAAAAATTAACCTCAAATTACTATACTACATTCAAGTGGAGGCTGTTCCGTGACGATAAAATAGCGGTTATGGCTGGTTCCCGAACAAGAAGTACGACAACCAACGATGCGGCTGATGATAATGAAAAACTGATAAATAAGGTATGTCTCAATTTCTGTAATCAGATAGAATCAAAGCTTAACCGACGTTTTGATAACATAGATTCTAAATTGTCTAATATGTCGGATACCTTAAATGGCCTTAGGAGTGAAATATCTGCAGCAAATTCCAAGTCCATAGCAAGTTTGGATCTTATGGCTGACAGAATTGAGCAATTCACTAAACGACATGCCCTTCGCATCCATGGGCTTTCTGAGAGTGAGGATGAGGACCCTATAGAGGTTCTAACTGGTTTTATCAAGTCCTCATTAGATCTTTCATGTGATCGACTTGACATTGACTGCGTGTTTAGAATTGGGAGGAGTACAGATGATAAACCCTCGGATAAACCCCGAGTAATGTTGGTCAAGTTTATTCATAATTGGAAAAGAAATCAAGTCATTAGTGCTAAGAAGGTACTGAAGGGCTCAGATTATGCCATTTTTGAGGATCTTACTCAAAGTAGGCACAAACTTCTGCTTGATGCAAAAAACAAATTTGGGAAGAACAAAGCTTGGTCGGCGGGTGGTAAAATATTCGTCTGGAACAACCAGGAAAATAAAAAGACTATAATTAATTCTGATAAAGAATTGTAATAGTAATATTGTATTAATATTATATTTAACTTTAAGGTGTTAAAACTAAAACACAAATAAATAAATAATTATACCATTTCTAGGCTTGATTAAAATATTATACTGTTTGAATTCTCCTTCATATTTAGATTAACTCGTAGGTTCTAGGTTAAGAGGTTATTGTTCGCAACTTTATTTATGCTCATTCTCATGTCTTTATTGATATGGTAGGACTAGGATTGGCAATTTACATTATTCCGTGAAATTTTGTTTTTTGGTCTCCTTATCGATGAACATGTAAATAAAAACTATCGGGGATACATCTCATATAGAATACATTATTCTCATCTAAATTTTTTGAATATATTGTGTTAGATATTTAGATATTTGTATTCTGCAGATGATAAGCGTTCACTGTTTTGTTGCTGAATTGTAAACATTTGAGTACATACAGTTAGCTTGGATTTTATTATTAAATAATAATTTATCACTCTTCTGTACTATCGTATTCTCAACTTTTATATTGCATGAAACAATATTTTTAATTAGCTGCAATACTTATTAGTTACCTGCACAACTGCTTCAATTATGTGGAACATAGGAGTAGCGCCTAACATGTATGCAAAACACATGGCTAGAGTACTGTCATTTTAACGTTAGGTCCCTTCGGTCATCTTTCAATCTTTTTTCTTCAACTGTTAGCGGAAGCTCTCTTGATGTCATAGGACTCTCTGAAACTTGGCTTAACACAAGCATACCCAGCTTTCCTCTCTCAATTAATGAGTATGAATTGATTAGGTTGGACCGCGAGACGAGAGGTGGCGGAGTTGCATTCTATGTTAAAAAGCCGATTAAATTTAAAGTTCTTAGTATTAGTAACGCAAATGAAGCGCTGGAACAGCTCTGGATTTCTCTAAAATTTGCTGGAAAAAAACTATGCTTGGGGTCGCTTTACCGGCCTCCACACTCAAGTTTAAATCAATGCTTGGATTTGTTGGAGAATTCTCTAGTTGATTTACTTCCAGAATATGATTATATTGTTCTTGGAGGGGATTTTAATATTGACTTTTTTCCTCCTAATAATAGTCAGGGTTGCTATTATTATTTCAAAACTTATTAAATAAATATGGTCTACTTCAAAATGTATCCGAACCCACGCGAGTAACCTGTGATTCGACAACGCTCTTGGATCTAATAATTTCTTCTAGTCCAGATATTGTTTTTGACACCGGAGTTTTAAAAATGGAAAATATATTCTCACACCTCACATCCAACCCACCCTTCTCATTTCAGACCTATTAGTATCCTTCCAACTATGTCAAACATTTTAGAAAAAGTTATCTCCGAGCAGTTTGGTAACTTTATTGCTCAAAATAACATATTGCCTCCAACTCAATCCGGTTTTAGAACCAACCACAGTACTTCAACTGCGCTGCTTAAGGTAACTGACGATATCTTTCGTGCCTGCGATGATAAGAAAAATACATGCTTAATTTTGTTAGATTACAGTAAAGCCTTTGATACTTTAGATCATGATTTGTTAAACATTAAACTTAAATATTTCGGTCTTGGTGACTTAGCATTGAAATTCTTCAAGAATTACTTTAATGCAAGGCAACAGCGGGTTGTTTTTGGGGGTGGTTATTCGGAGTACCTACCTTTAGCTAAAGGGGTTGCGCAAGGAAGTATTATCGGCCCAATCTTGTTCTCAGTATATACGTCCGACTTTTGTAAAATGCTCAAATATTTTTCCTCTCATCAATACGCTGATGACACGCAAATTTACTATTCTTTCGACTATGTGGATGCTGAGAGAGCTATTGAAAGGATTAATTCGGATTTGAATATACTTAACAATGTTTCGGAGGCGCACGGGTTGCTGCTTAATGAGGGTAAGACTCAAGTTGTGTTCTTCGGAAAGGAAAAGGAGCAAATTTCAAACAATGATCTACTAAATATTAAGCTTAATAACGTTATTTTAAAATCTGCGGTTGTTTGTAAAAATCTCGGACTTTCTATGGATAGTGATTTGCGCTTTCAAAATCACGTTTCTAACATTCTTCAAAAAGCCTATTCTAAGCTTAAAGTACTTTATATTCATAAGAGCATACTTGATACATCTATTAAGCTTAGGTTGGCAGATTCTCTGGTTTTGTCACATATCTCGTACTGTACTAGTGTGTATTGGCCAACCCTACTTTACAGAGACAAATTAAGTCTTCAACGTTTACAAAATTCTTGTATAAGATTTAGTTATAATCTTCGTAAATTCGACCATATCTCCCAGTATTTTCACCAGTCTAACTGGTTTAGGTTTGGTGTAATAAAAAAAGTATTTCTGGCTTTTATATATTATAGTCTAGTTTTTAAGATTACATATTTTTTTATATAAAACTTGGTTAGCTAGGGGGTTGTATAAGGGCAACTTTGTTGGATACCGCCCCCATATCTATTACTTTGTACATCTATTATTTTTATCCCTAATAAAGACCTTTATTATTATTATTATTATTATTATTATTATTATTATTATTATTATTTTCGAAATATTTCGGTAGAACAAACTCGTGCGATTTTTTAGACCAAATACCCCTTTCTCTCTAAAGTACCCACATCAAAATTTAATTTTTTTTTCACTTTCATTACAATTAGAGGGATCCACGTACCTGTAACCCACGTACAAATATTTTTTTTTAAATCACATACATAAAAATAGAAATTTTCCCAAAAAAATCCCCTATTTTCGAAATATTTCTAAACAGAACACTCGTGCGATTTTTTAGACCAAAAATTCAAACTCCGCGCCCCTAAATACCCCTCTCTTATAAATTATCGAAAAATATTTTTCAAAATGTTTTCCCCGTTTTTATTACCGAAACGATTAGAAGAATCTACTTACATATCACCAACGTACAAATAAAATTTTCAAAATCATATACAGGGTGGTAAAACAATACATTTTATAAAAAATTCAACTTTTTCCGAAATATATCGGTACAGAAAACTTAACGAACTTTTCGATGCGAAAATCGAACTCAACGCACCCAAAATCGTAAGATATTCGAAATAAAAAAGGTTGTCTGCTACGAAATTCCGTATTTCGTACCGAAATCTGAAGAAATGCTACATTTTGAGACAAAAATTACATTTTATCGAATACCTACCTTATTTGAACTTCTATCGAAAAACTTTATAGAGGCTTTTCGATCGACCTTAAGCCGGTGCAGATACTGGCGCCAACCGATTTGAGATATCTCTTTCTGTTGCAACACAAATGAAGAAAATATAAAAATCACGTTTGGTCGATTTGGGAAAAAACGAAACGTCGTAGAATCAAACTGAATACGGCACATTATAGTGCCCGACGAGACCCATCTTTTTCCTATTTAAAGTTTACCTCTAACTCTTACAGTTTTCGAATTATAGCCGATTTAATGAAAATCTCGAGTTTTTTTAGCTAGAGTAAATAGAATTTGCCTGTAAAATTTTTTGAAAAAAACTATCCGTTTTTATTACGGAAACGATTAAAGGGGTCCATTTACATGTTATTAACATAAAAATAAAATTTCCGAAAGTATATACAGGGTGGCAAAAAAAATTTTTTGAAAAAAATCCACATTTTCGAAAAAAAACCGGCAATATATATATTTTTTAAGTTCGATAACTCACATATGAGCTAAAGGCCGTCGAAATACACATTTTTGGTGGTACGTATTTTTTTCGTATCAGTCGTAGTTTTTGAGCTACGATCGATTTCGAATTTAATCGGCCGATTTCTCGAAAACTAAGAATACTTTTTTTTTTCGTAAAGAACCTTTTTTGTCGGCTTTGAGGTCCTCCACCTACATGACGAATTTCAAATCGGATAGGTTCCATCGATAGGTTCCAGGTAGGTTTCGGTTCCTATGGGACAAAATGAAGGTTGGGTCGATGTAAAAATACGGTTTTTTCCGTTTGCCGAAATTCTTTTTTTTTTCTACCGGAACCTACCCGTTAAAAAACGTGTTTTGCGATTTCCCTCACTTCTCGATAAAAATTCGGGAAAAGGGGAGGGGGAGGGGAGCGGGGTACCCACTAACCCGGCAAACCACGTGATTTCCATTTAGACCACCAAAACCCGCCTTAAAATCGAGCACCGGCATCCCCGATTTAATTCCAGGCAGCACCCCACGTGGTACCATCTACCATGAAAATATAGACCCTGCAGGTCATCTCCTTATACCGGAACCTACCGGTTAAAAACCGCGCGGGCGCCTATTCGTCGGATAGTTCATTATTGACTCCTTAATTGGTCTGTTGTAAGGGGCGGCCAAATCCTGCTCGCCTCGGGCGGCCTAAAGCCTGGAGACGGGGCTGCAACTTACTTTAGTTATTTGAGTCGGTTCCGATATGCTATAACCAATTTTAATAGATTTGGTTACTTTGGGTTAGTCGCCGAATCAACTTTCAGTTAGTTTCACTTAGTCTCATCTTATTTTAGACATTTGAACCGGTTTCGATACGTTATAATCAATTTAAATATATTTAGTTAGTCGTCTAATCAACTTTCGGTTAGTTTCACTTAGTCTCAACTTATTTTAGTCATTTGATCAGGTTCCGATATGCTATAACCAATTTTAATAGATCTGGTTAGTTTGGGTTAGTCGCCGAATCAACTTTCAGTTAGTTTCACTTTGTCTCAAGTTATTTTAGTCATTTGAGTCGGTTCCGATCGTTACAATCAATTTTCATAGATTTGGTTAGTTTGGGTTAGTCGTCGAATCAACTTTCGGTTAGTTTCACTTAGTCTCAACTTATTTTAGACATTTGAACTGGTTCCGATTCGGTATAATCAATTTTAATACATTTGATTAGTTTTGGTTAGTCGTCTAATCAACTTTCGGTTAGTTGCAACTTATTTTAGTCATTTGAGTCGGTTCCGATACGTTATAATCAATTTTAATAGATTTGGTTAGTTTGGGTTAGTGGTCGATTCAACTTTCGGTTAGTTTCACTTAGTCTCACTTATTTTAGTCATTTGAACTGGTTCGATATGTTATAATCTAAGATTTGCTTAGTTTGGGTGGGTCGCCGAATCAGCTTTCGGTTAGTTTCACTTAGTCTCAACTTGTTTTAGTCATTTGAACCAGTTCCGATACGTTATGTTATAATCAATTTTAATGGATTTGGTTAGTTTGGGTTAGTCGTCCAATCAACTATCGGTTAGTTTCACTGCGTCTCATAAAAATTGATTAATTCTTTACCGATTTTATAAAAGAGAAAGAGGGACAGAGAGAGAGTCATATACTTTATCTCTCTTGCGAGACGAAAATTCCAGAACGTGTCGTTGGCTTTGAAAAATCACTTTCATGAATCCAAAGAATATCAAAATGGCGTAAAATTTTTGGATTTATAATATTTACCTTCACCAAAATTATGTATATAAGTTGAGTTATATATGAGTATAAGTAAGTTTGATCGCTGCTTTAACCACTAATTAAGAATAAAAATTCACAGTCCTTCACAAAGATGCAACCGGGTGAGACATTGAAAATGCCGAAGCAGAATGCAACGCTTACTAAATTTAAGATCTGAGAAAACTCATAATTGTGTGAAAGTTTAATAGTTGATAGAAGTTTGGGTGAGATCAGGTTAGATTACGTAAGTTTACTTTACCAAAATATACCAAATAAATGCATATTACTTGAAGTTTCGTTCTTTTTTACAATTTATAACGTTATAAGTGTGGTTGAAAAATCAAAAGACCATTTGCATTCAATTCGTCTGACATTCCTCGATCTAACAATATGAAACACGAGACACGACTAGTCTGTCGTGAGAAACTAAGTCGCCCTCATCCACCCTTAACACAATCTAATGTATAAAAAATTACTTTTAGCAGATTACGTAAGTTTAGTTTACCAAAATATACCACATAAATGCATATTACTTAATGTTTCGATCATTTCTACAATTTATAACATTAGTTGCGGTTGTAAAAACTGCATTCGATTCGTCCCTCAATCCCCGACCTTAAACGGTTAGTTTCACTTAGTATCAACTTATTTTAGTCATTTGAGTCGGTTTCAATACGTTATAATCAATTTTAATAGATTTGGTTAGTTTCGGTTAGTCGTCTAATCAATTTTCGGTTAGTTTCACTTAGTCTCCGTTACGTTATAATCAATTTTAATATATTTGATTAGTCGTTTAATCAACTCTCGGTTAGTTCCACTTAGTCTCAAATTATTTTACAGCTGGTTCCGATACGTTATTATCAATTTTAATACATTTGGTTAATTTTGGATAGCCGTTTAATCAACTATCGGTTAGTTTCACTTAGTCTCAATTTATTTTACTTATCTGAGCTGCTTCTGATAAGTTACAATCAATTTTAATAGATTTGGTTAGTTTTGGTTTATGGTCTTACCGACTTTCGGTTAGCTTCACTTAGTCTCAACTTATTTTAGTCATTTGAGTCGGTTCCGATACGTTATAATTTACGTTAAGCTGGTTCCGATACGTTATAATCAATTTTAATAGATTTGGTTAGTCGGCTAATCAACTTTCGGTTAGATGCACTTAATATCAACTTATTTTAGTCACTTGAACCGGTTACGATACGTTAAAATCAATTTTAATAGATTTGGTTAGTCTTGGTTAATCGTCGAATCAACTTTCGGGTAGTTTCATTTAGTCTCAACTTATTTTAGTAATTTGAGTCAGTTGCGATACGTTATAATCAATTTTAATAAATTTGGTTAGTATTGGATAATCGTCGAATCAACTTCCAATTAGTTTCACTTAGTCTCAACTTATTTTACTTATTTGAGACGGCTCCGATACGTTATAATCAGTTTTAATAGATTTGGTTAGTTTTGGTTAGTCGTCTAATTAACTTTCGGTTAGTTTCACTTAGTCTCAACTTATTTTAGTTATTTTAGTCGGTTCCGAAACGTTATAATCAATTTTGACCGATTTGGCTAGTTCTGGTTAGTCGTCTAATCAACTTTCGGTTAGTTTCACTTAGTCTCAACTTAGTTTACTTATTTGAGCTGGTTCTGATACGTTATAATCAATTTCAATAGATTTGGTTAGTTTTGGTTAGACGTCTAATCAACTTTCGGTTAGTTTCACTTAGTCCCAACTTATTTTAGTCATTTGAGTCGGTTCCGACACGTTATAATTAAGTTTAATAAATTTGGTTAGTTTTGGTTAGTCGTCTAATCAACTTCCGGTTAGTTTCACTTAGTCGCTACTTATTTTAGTCATTTCAGTCGGTTTCGATACGTTATAATCAATTTTAATACTGAATCGACTAACCCAAACTATTTGGTTCAGTTTCACTTAGTTTCTACTTATTTCACTTATTTGAGCTGGTTCTGATACGTTATGATCAATTTCGGTTAGTTTCACTTATTTTAGTCATTTGAACTGGTTCCGATTCGTTCTAATCAATTTTAATACATTTGCTTAGTTTTGGTTAGTCGTCCAATCAACTTTCGGTTATTTGCACTTAGTCTCAATTTATTTTACTTATTTGAGCGGGTTCTGATTCGTTATGATCAGTAATGCATACACGTTGTCGTGAAGTTCACTAAAATTTTCCGTGTCGTGATGCGACCTTGGAAAGTCTCTGTCAAGAAACCAAAATATTCATCTGAACCGGCTCCGATACGTTATAGTCAAATATAACGTTTCTGGTTAGTTTTCGTTAGTCGCCAAAATTCGGTTCGTTTTGGTTATTTTTAACTTACTATAATATTTTTAATCTGTTTCGTTACGTTTTAGCCATATTTGCTGCTTTTGGTTATTCTAGGTTAGATTGTGTTAGATTGGGTTAGATAGTCGTCGTGGGTAGTCGTTCAATCAATATTCAGTTAATTTCAGTTAGTTTTAAATTTAGTCATTTCAGCCGGCGCCGATACGTTATATTCGAATTTAATGTTTTTCGGTAGTTTTGGTTAGTCGCCAAAATTCGGTTCGTTTTGGTTAGTTTTAACTTAATTTAATATTTTTAATCTGTTCCGATACGTTTTAGCCTTTTTTCGAGCTTTCGGTTACTTTCGGTTAATCGTTGAATCAACTTTCGATTAGTTTTAGTTCCAATTTATTTTAGTAATTTGAACCGGATCTGATAGGTTATAACCAATTTTAATTTTTATGGTTAGTTTTGGTTATTCGCCAGATTTCGGTTACTATGAGTTAGTTTTAACTTACTTTAATTTTTTTAATTTGTTTTGATTCATTTTAACCCTTTTTGTGCTTTTGGTTACTTTTAGTTAGTTTGGGATAGTCGTTCAATTAACTTTCGGTTAGTTTAAGTTAGCTTTAATTTATTTTTGTCATTTGAACCGATTCCGTCTTCAGAAACAGACTAACACGATCTGTCACGTATATTACGTGATGTGCCAAATGTAGCATGCACTTTTTCGTGATTTGATACCCCATAATAGGAAAACAAAAACATTTCCAATGTTAAAACCCTAGATGGAAAACACTTTTAATATTTGGGTTAAGTTATGGGTGTAGCACGGGTTAGTTGGTGTTTTAATTTTTTTTTTGTTAAAGACTACATCCACTGTAAAAACGCATTTGTCATATTAATAACAAAATGTAATAAGATATCGATAACTATCGACAGCCGAAAATATCAGGTTAAAATTGTTCCATTTTCGCTATTTTCCTGTTATATTTTGTAACTTGTTTTCGTAATTAAACAATACCAGTTGTACCTACTGGTATTTTTATACATATCGTAGATAATATTTCGTTCATTATTTACTTATTTATTATAATACTAAATAACTATTACAAAGTAGTATCATTAATGAGCTATAAATGAGACAGAGAATGTCAATAATTGCTCATAACAAATAAATAATCCAAACATTAATACATAATCATATTCATATCATTTTATTCCTAATAGAACGCTCCCCGCATAAAAATAATCCAGCGGCAGTTCATATTGATCGTACACCGTAGCTGCACCCATTCGTCTGGTGAGTGTGTTCAAGGTCAACGGCAGTATTTTCCACGGCACGCTGGAGTGAGCGGACTTATTAGAATATCTACAGACGGTGCTAGTACAGTCCGCGAAAAACTTTAGCCAAGCGCTACTCAATCCACCCTATGGAAGAAATAAATATATCATTCATATATTTTTATGCAGAAGGCAATCGGGCGTATCATGCATCCTCCCTCTTTCGCCCCAGTGCGCCCACACTGATTTGTGTGCTGAGTGCTCACATTCTCAAAGTTCTGAGTTTAGTCAGTTTTGTGGACATTTTAAGGAGAAAATTCATCATTGGCGTATGATTACCAGAGCAAAAGCCTTCAATTTGAAAATATTTTGAGTTATACGGAATGATCCGTATTTAAAATTCTATACAATTCTAACACTCTATAGCCTAAATCATTGATTTTCGAGCTAATAATATGTGAAAAACGTTATTCTCACTAATTTGAATACCTGTAGGTTTAAACTGCTCCACTTAAAGAAGGTATTTTCTATCTTAGTTTTTAAATATCTATGCTCTTATGCCAATTTCTGGTTAACCCATTAATAGATAAAGTATTGTAAACGAAACATGAGCAACTATTTTTTTTAAATATTTCTTTGGCGCTCTTAATAGAATTTTATGTTTTTAGGACTCTTGCCAACATATTTAAGTGTGTAATTTCCCTAGGTATGTACTGATTTGGTAATTAAATATTGTTGGAAATATTTGACAAAATGTTCAAAAATAAAATATGCCCCCTTATCTCGTTCTAATTGGAACGATTGTTGGAAATTACAAAAAATTCCGTAATCATTGAAATCAATGATGTGCTGTTCATTAGGGGTTATGGAATGGTGTATCATTAAAAGAATTTGAGGAACTGTCGTACCTCTATATTTAATGTTTCGTTAACGGGCCAAATTATAGCAAATATCCAGTTACAAATTAGAAGATAAATTAAAATTACAGGGAATAGTTAAAAAATATTAATTTTGCAGATTAAAGTTTTGGCATGATTCATAAATACGAAACCGGCTCTATGTCGCATGGGTTTATTCTATTTTGTAGGCTAACAATACTGATAAAAATCAAAGGTTTTTCTAGTGCAATGTGAATTGTGCGATAGTGAGCAACGATTTGATAATTTTATATATACGCTGGGTGATGCCTAGATATATATTTTGTATTATAAAAGGAGAAATTTATTTTCATTTGTCAAAATTATATCAGAGGAATAACAAATAATAATAACGTGTGAACACTGGCTGAACGGGAGTTTCTATTTCAGTTATTCTAATAAAAATGAAAAAAGGGGACGCTATAAATTCTAGAACGGCAGGCAATACTAGAAGAAGATTCCAATTTGGGGGATGTAGATAAAATAGGGGCTGTATACTGTATATATTGCTCCTGCAGTTGATACCTTAACAGATGAAGAAAATGGTATTGTGGAAACATTTGAAATTCAGGAAAAACATCTAGAAGAAAGTTTTGATAGCCGTAGTTGGCCCGGCTATGGATTCCACAGTCCATAGCCGGACCATCTACGACAAGAGGTAAAGAAAGGAAAATGCTAATCCCAGGATACGCGCAAATCAGCACAATTTAATTATTCATGGTCCGAAACGACACAGAGTTAGTTAGGTAGATATCCCCGACTGTTAACAGTGTTGAAGGTTAAATAAATATCTTCTTTGTATATCTATGTCCAGAGTTTTTATTTATATTTCACCCCTACCACAGATGAAGTAGAAGTTTTGTTTGTGTATTATATTCTGAACTTATCAAAATAAACAAACGAACATCGCAAAATAAAGAAGGAAACAACATTATTTTTTAACTAGAACACCCTGTATATTTCCCTTTAGTGAATCACTTGCTTGGTCAAAAATGTATAGTTTCTTCAAAATTTAAAAATAAAACGTTCCGTTACGTAAGCTCACGTTTTGATACGTTCATCATTTAAATGCGTTAATATGTGTCAAAACGCAAGTTTAGTAATCCAAACATTTTGTGTCAATCAAGATTTCGATTACAACTGAATTATCTATTATAGCACATAAATATTTCAAATCGCTATTTTAATTAGGGCACAAGATCTAAAGATGCGGTTTTCGTTGTTGGTTTGCTTGATTTTTAGGGTATGTGCTGCCCCTTGCACAACTGCCTATGCGATTGGAAAATAATGTATACAAAATATTAAATGATACCCTTGCAATTTTCTAAAGTTAAATTTTATTTTTCTGTTCAAAATTATCGTTGACAAAATAGAAAAAAAACAATTATATTTTGATTTGTTTGCGACCTTTTTTATATAAGTGAAACCTTAATGTGGCATCCTGTATATAGAAACATTTATCAAATGACTTGCACAGAAAAAAATAATCTGGTATTTTCAATTATAAGTCTATTTTGATAACTCGCTTTGTACTAAAATATAATCCATATTGATTTAGATCCTTGCCATCCGGTCAACTATTCAGCTAATATTGAACTAATAATAAATAAGTTAATATATTTAAAAAAAAATTGCCGCATTAAAAATTTCAATTTAATAGAAATCTATTTATTTTAAAGCTTATATTGATATTGCAAGTAATGAAAAGCATAGGGGTATTTTTAATAAATCCTATGTTTTATTTAAGTAATTACATGATTCAATTCAACAATTAAAAATGTTTTAAACAATAGTAGATAATTGGGATTTCAATGTTATTGATCGCACAGTGCTGAAAATTAAATAGGTATTTTCCTTGTTAAGGCGGCCACAAACTGGCGTATATGTGTGTCATACATGCATGTCAAACAGGTATGACATAATATGTATGCCGCGCGCCGTTGTCCCCAAACGAGGCTTCTTGGGTGTCAAACATGTAGTTGAATTGTGCACGATGAGTGGTGAAGACGAGTTCATATTGTTATCAG
Organism: Pissodes strobi; assembly: GCA_016904865.1. Classification (NCBI taxonomy): domain Eukaryota; kingdom Metazoa; phylum Arthropoda; class Insecta; order Coleoptera; family Curculionidae; genus Pissodes; species Pissodes strobi. The sequence goes on from JAEQML010052038.1 coordinate 30,656, forward strand.
TGGCGTATGCATACATGTTAAAAAAAGCGAAATAAATTAAGCAAACATCATCAGACACGTATTAGTGGAATGGCTTTTGAAGCGACAACAGTTTACACATATACATTTACTGGAACAATTACGCTTAGAACCTGATGATTGGAGAAACTATCTAAGGATGGATGGAGACAGTTATGTTATGCTGCTTAAGTTAGCGATCCCGGTAATTGGGAGGACACAATACTGAGGCCTGCTATATCACCTCATGAACGTTTGACAGCCACTCTTCGCTACTTAGCGACTGAGAGGAATTACGAAGATTTGAAGTTTTCTACACTAATTCCTCTTTAGTCGTTGGGCAAAATAATTCCGGAAGCCTGCAGAGCTATGTTTCAAGTATTAAAGAATGACTATAATGAAGGTCAGAAAACAATGAGGCAAAACAAGTCAGGGAATTGTTTAATTCATCTTTAATAATGAAGATCAAGAATATTTTTAAATGTAATAAAATTGAAAAGTATAACTGAATTTTCCTTACTTCCTTTTCATCGTTATTTTCTTGTTCACTCTTCTCGCGGCTTTCTTGATCCTCAATGTTGCTGACTGATGTTCGAGGAATTTCTTGATCTTTGCAAAATAACAATAAATCGTAACACCACAAATGCGTCACGTATAATTGATCCGTTCCTGCACCTGATCGTTTAGATTCTTCAATTTTTTTTCAATTCTCGTCGAAAACTCCCACGAATACTATTTATTTCAGCTTTAACGGTATTTTTTTGTTGCAGTTGGTTCAATCTCTCGTAATTTTTTAAGTAACGTTTCATAGGCTACATCTTTCCTACTTCTATTTATGTAATCTTTACATTTCGTTTTCCACCTTTATAAAGTTCGACGAATTCTATCATAAATTATTTTGTAAAACTTCTTAAATCGGACATTTGAGAACACGACACTGAATTAACCAATTATATTAAGAACGAGTGAAGTTTGTCCACACACCGACATACATGTATGCACGTTAATGTATGCGCGTTGATGAATTCAAGCTTAAACAGAAAACTTGTGCGACGCACATGTACGCTACTTTTTGCCCACACACCAGCGAATATCAACGCACAAGCATGTATGACATACATGTATGACACGCATATACGCCAGTCTGTGGCTGCCTTTAGCGAGGATTCGAAGTAATACCCATGTATAGGGTTTTTATTTATATTTTGGCACATGCCTGCAGTGTTTGTTTTAAAAACATGTATATGAAAGTTTAAGTATTTTTTGTGCATTGTCTTTTGGGCCTGTCAAAATGAACAAGCGAACATCGCCAAATAAACAAAAAAACACCATTTTTTAAATAGAGTATATTTCCCACTATACTAAAACACCTTTATCTCCTGGTTTCAGAAATGTAGGTCGAATATCTAATAATAAACAAATATATAGTATAGCCACAAACAATATAGCTACGCAAAGCTATATTGTTTGTGGTAGAGCTATGGAAATGGAGTATTACTGCCTGTTCTTACATATTAATTTAATGGACGATATTTAATAAGCAACCAATATGCACAAGAACAAGGCCCCATATCTTTAATAAATTCATAGAATTTGCCGTCCCTGTAAAAACCTACTACCTTTCGCTAGTCAATAAAACAATAAAAATTATTGTATTTATAATTACATAAGCTATAAATGACGTAAAATAAAAATTCAATAACAATTAGATATATTTGATTAACTAAGAGGAATTATTAATGCAATATTACCCATGTTTAAAAATATTGTATAAAAAGTAATTAGCAAAAGAACTTGTGGAAATACCACGTTGCCCAGACAATGTGGCATTTCCGCTTTAATTTTTCGATAATACCACTCCTCTTATGGGAAAATTTATGCATGGCTGAAATATTCATAAATATTCTATTTCTAACAGAGAAAATTGAGGAGAGTGTTGCACCGCGGGACATTTTTTTTGCCATATTTTTAATAACAATTTTGAAGCGCTATTCTATGAAGTATTTGTTTAGTTTTTAAGAGAATTTTGATAAACATCTACCGATAGATTTGGTTTTACGAAATATGCCTGCAGATAATTGGTGTAAACAGTCCCGCGGTACAATGGACGATATTCAGAATAAACCAATTTAAAAAATACAATAAAATTTCCAAGTTATAAGACATGAAATCTAATAAAAAAAGATTAATGTTTCATTTGCCTTTCTGATCATCCGACTACTGTGGTGTTCGATAATTGCCTGACTATATCTGACTCGAAATTTCCAATATTTCCTCACTTTTCACAAACTTGTTACTGTTCGTACTGTTCGTAACCTTTTTAAATGAACCTCAGATTTGTCTGCCCTATTATTTGTTTAGTTACATTGCGCAATGTCATACATACTCTTCTCCTTTTAATTCAACAGTCACTACAATCTCCTTCCAACGGTGGAATATTTTCTATTTATCTCGCTTTCTTCATTTCTTTTTTTGGATCTTCAGCAATTATCGTCTTCACCGCTAGAATCCTCCGTTTGGAATGACGCTTCTTTGGCCACTTCTTCAATATTACCTTTAGATTTTGTAGCATTTCTTTTAAAGTACTCTACCTACATCTATTTTTTTTGCAGGAGTTTCTTGATTTTCTTTTTTTTTGCAAATCCTTTTGATGCGGTACAACTAATTTAAGTCGAATTAAATCCAACATCACTATATATTTGTAACAATATTAAGTCAATACTAATTTCCAAAAATAAGCTTTCTTTTGTGTCAATCATTACTGTCTAGAGTGATCAAGATAACTATTTAAATGGTAATATCCCTAGTATTGTTGATATTAGACAAAAAAATATTACGAGCAAATTATCTGCTTTTATACATGCTTTTGTTTTAATGAATACATTGTGTTCTAAAAAACAAGGCACATGGCAGCTTTGCTTTTTAAATGTAAATGTTTATTTTTCAAATGTCACAGAATTGGTGTTTGAAGTCTTATTTACTGATTCATCTTTTTTTTTCTTCTAATATTTAACAAAATGAACTATAATATATAGTTTTTAAATTTTGTTTGCTAAATTTGGAAATAACATGTCAGGTAATTAGAGCTTATAATCAAGTAAAAACAAGAAAGTAAGTAAGACGTATAATTTCTAGAATAAATTAAATGCGTTTCATGTCCCCATTAGCCTCGTCACAATTCTCATAAATTATTTTCTGTTATTCCAGGGAATTTATAATTACTTCGTTCTCATTTTCACTTAAATTTCTTATTTTTTCGACAAATTTCTATGAATTTCTTCATTTTGTTACTTCTTTCCCTATAGACTATATTTTTGAAATGGCCCCAAAGGTATCCATGGGCGTTAGATCTGGGGAATCGCCATCCTTACTTAACAAATATTATGAAGGAAGTTTTTTTCTGCCAGAATATTTTCATATATACGTGCGTTAGCAGTACATACTTAACTTGTAAATCATCTACTAAAAGTTTCCAAAAGATTTATTCCTTGCTTTTGATTTGAGGGAGAGACAGCTGATGTTGGGTTTTTTCATAATAATGCACTAAAATTTCAGGTGCTCCGTCTTATTGCAAAGTTATATTTAGCCGAGTTTGAAGTGATAGTTCCTGATTAAAGTGTTCAATTTAATTTTCCAAAAGTTCCAGATATCTTAAACCATTTAACGTGCCACGGATTAAAACCGGACGTAAGACCTTATGCTCCGATATGCCGCACACTTATTTAGATAGAAACAGCTTATGCATTTTCATAGGACCAAATATGACAGTTTCTCCTATTATAAATACTTTTATACTTTTATCAAACTCATATCTTCTTTGTTCGTTGTCTAATTGTTGAACTGATCTAATTTTAAAATCGTGCTATTTGTATGGATTTAAAGTTCTCTGAATTAACGCTCTTGTTGCGTGGTATATGCCTTATATCGCCACGGTATAAATAGATATTATTTGTACTCTGATATCGCCGACACAGTTCCTGATAGATTTTCTTGGATGTCCTTGAAAATAATGCAATGTAATAAGTTATCTTCCTTCGTTTCATTGTTTTATCCTTGCTCGACCATTTTAAACCTTTCAACAAACGAGTTGCGAGTTGCTTATTTTTTAAAATATCAGCAGAAAATGATGAATCAGTAAATCAGATTTCAAGCAGGAATTCCATGATATTTAAAAAATAAATCTATACCCCTAGGCCGCAACAGGTATCTAAATAGGTAAGCAATTAAATCGAAAAAAACATAGTATTTCCTAAGTCTACTAATGATACATTATATATTATATAAAGAATTTAATAGAAAATTCAAGATCATTAAGAAATGTGATATATAAAAAAAAACAAAGTTGACATGTGCCTTGCCTTTTTCAAATTTTAATAACAATAGAGATATTTCAATTTAAAGAGTTATCTCAGATAACTCTTCTTATCTGGATCACCCTGTATTCCAGGTATACTGAATAAAATAAAGCATTGAATTAATTGGCGTCTTTTTCAAAAAATTATATCAATAGGACTATTTAATAAAAAAAGAAATAGTATATTACATTTAGCTTAGTCACACAGATAAAGCTGCCTTGTTAAAGTGCCTGCACAGCATTAATGCACCCACTTAATCATGTCTTCTATAAACCGTTCACTGCAGAGTTGACAATGCAGATCAAAAGGGTTTGCTTTTGCATTTTAACTTTTCTTCCATTTTTAACTTCGGGCTAACGATATTTTTCGTTTTACAATCGCTTTTGCCGTACTATTGGCTACTTTTTTGCTATGCTATAGCTCTAAAACAGAGTTTTATCCACAATACCGAAATAGAATTTTTGCACTTAACGCGCGTTTCGCCAACCATGTTACCATCATCAGGAGATAATTAAAACTAAACTTAAAATCTACCTAACTCTCTTTTATACTAACTGTTTGCTTAATAAAGCGAAACCAAAAGAAACCAACTCTGGAATCCCACTAATCACACTCGATCAACCAATACAATGGACTATACGGAATAAGCCTTCTAGTTCTATTTAAACTATTCTTACATTTAATAATTCCCGTATGTGTCTAATAATCTCCTATCAGTTATATTATGAATTAATTTTAAATGTTTAAGTGTTATTGTCAAAACATGCTTGGCAACACTTGATTTTTTCTGCTCTACCATACTTTAAATGAGCTATGTGTTCTTTGAATCTCGTTTGTATGGATCTATTAAATTGCCCAACATATTTTTGGTTACAATCCATGCATCCAATTTCATATATTCCACTTCTTTCTAATATTTCCATTTTGTCCTTTGGGCCACCTAGTAATTTCTTAATGTTGAACTAAGTTTGGCATACTTCCTTAAAAACTTTTTGGAGCCCTTTAGTAAGCTGAGGATTATATGGTATCGAGACATATTTTGTATTTTCATCCTGATTAACGAATGGTCTTTCTGAACAAATGCCTATTAATTAGTCTACTTATTAACTTTGTATTGAAACCATTAACTTTCGCTCCTTTTCATTATTAAATCTTTCTCTGCTGAGAAGAAGGTTAACCATGCGGTGTACTAAAAAATGAAAGCTGGCCATTTTCTGTTGGTCGCAGTGGAAGGAGTCATTAGGAATATATCGGTTAGTGGCAGTACCTTTTCTATAAATATCAAATTCTAGTGTGTTATTATCGTTCCTAATAACTAAAGTATACAAAAATGGCAGTTGGCCATTGTACTCGACTTCATAAGTAAATCTAATGGTGGGAAAACGGTTGTTTAGTTTTGTTACAAAATCTTCGATATAAGCGGTTTTTGTGTCGAAAATCGCAAAAATGTCATCCACATACTTGTACCATACCCTTGGAAAATATTCGAACTCCTTCCACTGCGACCAACACAAATGGCCAGCTTTCATTTTTTAGTACACCGTATGGTTAACTTAACTCTCAGCAGAGACAGATTTAATAATGAAAAGGAGACAATTAGGATCATAGCGAAAGTTAATGGTTTCAATACAATCTTAATAAATAGACTAATTAATAGGCATATGTTTAAAAAGACCATTCGAGATTCCACTTCTTTCGTTAATCAGGATGAAAATACAAAATATGTCTCGATAGCATATAATCCTCGGTATACCAGAGGACTTCAAAAAAGTTTATAAGGAATTAGGTTTAAAATTAGCATACCAAACTCAGTTCATCATTAAAAAATTATTAAGTGGTCCAAAGGACAAAACTGAAATATTAGAAAGAAGTGGAATATACGAAATTGGATGCATGGATTGTAACCAAAAATATGTTGGGCAAACTAGAAGATCTATACAGACAAGATTCAAAGAACACATAGCTCATTTAAAGTATGGTAGAACAGAAAAATCAAGTGTTGCAGCATGCTTTTGATAATAATCATAGAATAACAATTAAAAACCAAACATTAATTCATAATATAACCGATAGGAGATTATCAGACGCATATGAAAGTCTGGAAATTATTAAATGTAAGAATAGTTTAAATAGAGATAGAGGGCCTATTCCGTATAGTCCATTGTATTGGTTGATCGGGCGTGATTAGTGGGATTCCAGAATCGGTTCCTTTTGGTTCCGCTTGATTAACCAAACAGTTAGTATAAAAGAGAGTTAGGTAGATTTCATCTCCTGATGATGCTACCATGGTTAGCGAAACGCGCGTCGAGTGCAAAAAATCTATTTCGGTATTATGGATAAAACTCTGTTTTAGTGCATTTTGCCAAAGGTTTCAAACCACAACATAGTATGTTCTAGGCTCGTCTTTGTAGGGAGCCGTTAGCGGCACTGCTGCCTGTTGGGCCTTTTTAGAACGCAGTCGTTTATATAGGGACTAACTAGGTCCTGGGGGAGAAATAATTTCTTCAAATGAGGTGTTCAAAGGCGGTGTTTATGTCTTCTTTCTACGTAGGGTCTATATATAAGTAGGATGATATGCCAATTACTGAGCTATTTACGTGTGTGATCCTGAAACGATCGCTCTAAACAGAATACTGTGGTATTTCAAGGTTAATATCGATAAAAGAGCGTATTCGTCTGATGAATCACCTTGAGTTTGCTTACTGTGGTCGGAACATTTGATTGGTTGTGTTGACACTATGTTTTCTTCCAGAAGAGCACCGTTTCCAGCAAAAACAGCGTCGCTAAAAACTTCACTATTTATCCACATTCCATCAACTGCAAAATCAATAATTGCAGCTTTTCTATAAGCTTCTCCTAAAATTTTGACTACTTGATACTATGTCACCGCTAGCCCGGGATCTTCCCGCGTCCTTTTTTCTACTGCCCGATTATAATACACTTCCAGTAGCTTAAATATTGCAGCATAATGGTTGGAGACGATGAGATGTATATCTGTCGGAAAATTGCATCGTTATCGTTGGCCAAGATTTCTAGAATATGTTCATGGGTAATCGAGAATTAAACTTATTTTTTTCTCTTTAGAGGGTTTCACTGATTCAATAAATGGTTGCAGCCATGGAGCACCTACTGGAAGTTCTACCGTCGTCCTTTTTCTTCTGAAAATTAGAATTGGTTCTACTTAATGCCTTAATGCAGTAATACAAACTACCAACGTGGTATTAACATCTCTTTCACCACTAGCCACTTTTCCAACTTGCTTCTGAGAAATAATTTTCTGATTAATATTTTGGACAGTGGAAAATCCTGTCTCATCAACGTTACAAATTGTTGTGGCATCTATTTGGTTATGGATTAATTAAATTTTGCAATATGTCAAAAAGTTATTGGTATTTGCCTTGCCGCTTTGCTAAGGAGGTTGATTCTGGCTGTCTTAAGAGAGATTTGTTATTCCATTTTGCTCGACCATATTAATACTCTATGAATATCTGTATTAGAAAACCATAGGAGCATTGCTACATTTTCAAAATGTGTACCTCTCATTATTGTTCTACTTCGACAATAAACACAGTTAGATGTCCTGGTGATTTGGTTCCTTCCTTAGCCTTCGAATTTGAGTCCAGTAAATATCTTTTAAATGCCAATTTCGGAACTTTACATTGTCTGCACAGTTTGTTTAATCCATATTTTCCGGTTTTATATTATTGTATGGCTAGTCTAATATCTGCTTTCGATCTCTTGCCGTATTTCATACTTTACGGGGCACAACTACAAAAAAACTTGTTTGGTAAAAAGTACTAGTTTAATTTGACTGGCGGGTGGTACAAATTAGCGAACTGACAATATTAACTGATATTGATAAAAAAAGCATATTTTTGGAAAATATTAACCGCAATAAGCCTTTAAACAAGTAAAAAAGCTTAAAAATTGTAGACAAAACTTACTGCGTTTTTAGATGTTTTACTGCACCATTATTTTGATCAACGCATGAACCTAAATCGATTACGTTTAACCAACTTAGGTTTTGGCAGAGAGCAAAAAAACTAAAAGGAGAGGCGACAATAAGCGTCGGCACCTTTCATGTTGGTGTACCTGCTTTTGGTGACCTTGACTCTGCTCCGTTGACAACAATACCACTAAATATCGGGAGAAAAATATCTTAAGCTAATGACAATGACATCTGATCACCTTAAATCGGCTGGTGGTGCTTTGATTTTGACAATTATACCCCTTGTGCTTGGACACGTGCATACAAAATCGAGTGACAGACTGTCGTATCTCCTTTTAAGTTTTTTTCCTCGTTGGTTTTGGCACTATAGACGTCAAACGAAGAGAATGGCGTGCGTTCGGAATTAATACTGTGGGAAATAATTAAGTGGTACAAGTTAAACAAAAACAGTTTTGCTAATATGCATTAGTATTGAAAAAGTTATAACCTCTTAGGGAGTGGTCCAAACAAGCCCATAGTAACAATTTGCCAGCAATGCTTGGCAATAAGTGAGCCTCCCATAAAGCCCGCTGGACCTCTTCTGTTCTGGTTTCACCCATTTACAGACATGTCATTCTCTAACAAATTTAGTTAAATCTGATTTCAAACCAGGCCAATAATAAAGTCTACAGATTTTAGCACAAGATTTGGGTACACCTAAGTGACCTGGTGTGTTGTAAGATCGTGACAATATTGTAAAACTTCACGGCGTTTCTTCTTTGGAATAAGCAATAATCCCCTTCCTCATTTAGGAAATACTAGGGGATTATTCAAAATCTTACTCCGTCGCTCTACTTATCTTCAATAGTATCCGAATCGATATTAACATTTGCTAGTGTTAGATTTTCGATGGACTTTGGAACAGCACGGGAGAGAGCATCAGGGACCACATGTTCATGGCCTTTTCGAGGAATGGCTTCAAACGAAAACTGTTGCAAACTTAAGACAAATCTGTCGAGTCTGTCTTGGTGGTTTTTTCAGATTACGGACCCACTGCAAACATTAATGGCCAGTAACAACCGAGAATTTGGCCCCTTCCAAATAGTTTGAACGGCGAAAAGTACTGCCAGCAGTTTTCGTTCTATAGTTCATAAGACGCGTTCCTGATGACATAATGTTCGAGACACATAACAAACAACATGCTCCCTGCCATCATAGATCTGAGACAAAACCGCGCCTATCCCATGTGCACTCGCATCTGTCTGAAGAGTAAACTCATGCTCAAAATTAGGACATGTCAAGATGGGTGCTGAGATAAGAACATTTTTAAAACTTTCAAATGCAGTCTCACTAAACTGCCTTTAGTACCTTTGCTAAAAAGTTTCGTTAACAGTGAAATGAAGCCCGAAAAAATTGACACATATCTCTTATACCAAGAAATCATGCAGCGAGCACCCCTAACATTCTGTGGAACTGTTATATTAGTAATGGCTTCTACTTTTTGAGGTTCCACAGAAACGCCATTTCGATTTACTATATAACCAAAATATCTCAGTTCGGACCGACAAAATTTACTCTTTTCCCGATTTAAAATGAGTCCAGCGACATCCAAACGATTGAAACCATCTTGTAGAACCCTAATATGAGTGTCAAAATCAGGATGCAAATTACATCACCTAAATAACAAAAAAGGGACTAGTTCAGTACCCAAAACAGTGTCAATAAAACGTTGGAAAGAAGCCGGAGCATTATGCAACCCAAATGGTAAGCGTTTAAATTGAAGAAGATCCTGTCCAGGCACCGTAAATGCCGTGTACTGCTGGCTAGATTCCTCGAATTCCACTTGCCAATTTGCACTTTTCAAAGCTAAAGAACTAAGATAGCAAGCTCCGCCCAACTTATGCATAATAGATGAAATAAAGGGGTACAGGGAACGCACCCTTAGATGAAACTGCATTTATTTTTCGGTAGTCTACACAAAATCTATAGTGGCAGCCAGCCTTTTTAGGCACTAAAAGAACTTGGGAATATCAAGCAGGACGGGTTGGGCACATCTTTAGTTTTAAACACAACACGTATTCTTAAATAGTCTAGGTTGGAAATGAAAATATAATTTAAAAATCTGTTTTTATCCTACCTTTCCATAAATGTGTAAAAAATTATGAATATGTATTACCATATATTGTGGAAAATTTATTTGAAATCACTAAAGTTCGTATGTTCATCATTCATTCATAAAATCATATCTAAAATAAATTAAAAAAAAAATTAAAGAATATCTTTGCAAAATATTACCCTGAACCCTCTATAATACAAATATTGAATAGAATACTACTTAATAGTTGTCCGTTTAAGAAGTGGTAAACCGGGGTTAAGCTTTATGATTATAAAGAAGAAAATTTAAACTCTGTTATAATATGAACCCCGAATATATAGTTCGAATTTTATTCAATGCAGTTTGCCATAAATAAATATTAATAGCTCTAGAAAGCTGACTTTATTTTTTTTATCGAAGTAAAACTTTCAACTCATTAAACTAATGATATAATTTTTATTGCTAGTTTTATGTTAAAATCAACACATTTCAGTCGCAATTTATTTACAAACTTGGACATGAAAAATATCGGATATAACAAAATGTAATCATTTCTCAACATATAAACAGCGGTTGTGGTGTTGAATGACGATAAAATAAATATACCTTTAGCCAGGTTTTTGATCTGATATTTTCTATTTTATACAATATATATTTTATAATAAAAGTTTCCCAGGACTAAGTAAATATGTTTTAGACTAATACTATTATATTTATTTCTAATGTATACTTTATAGTGTGTCGATAATTACAGGTCAGTGTATTATCTCGAGTATAAATAGAGACAAAGCATTTGTAAAATAATTTTTTCTACTCTTTATATAGAAAATATGATTTTTGCTCCCTCAATTGAAAATGTATTAGCTTTCATGGCATTATATCCACCAGATTTTATTTTTAAAAACGCTACTAATTTAGCATAATTAATAACGGTATTGTCTTTAATTTGTAGTGTGGATCGCAACATACTATCCTTGCTCTATAATGTCAGGAGTTTCAAATTGGTGCTGTTTCAGAAAAAGTAGAGAAGAACCACTTTTTCAGATATTTTCTTTATTAGTCTCCATCCACCATTTAAATAACTGGTACTACTCTTAATTTTTTCATGGGATTTCACCGGTAGCAGATTAGAGGAAACCGTGTTTGCTTATTCCAGAATATCTTAGGGAAATTTATCTTCACTTTTGAAATTCAATATTAGAACCGTTCATGAAACTTTTTGAAAATTCGCTTATTATAAACAAAAAACAATCTTAGTAACGTTTCATCTACTTTGTTAACAGTATTTATATTATGACACCTTGACATATTTGCTTTTTTATTGTTACAATGCATAAGGTGGATAATTATTAATATTGTTATCGATTATAAATGACACAAGAAAATAATATAAAGGAATTGGTGTAAAACGTAGTAAAAGGCTGTAGAAAAGTCATATATATTACTCTGGAGCAAAGTAACACCTCCTCCCTTGAATTTCAAAGAATCCCCGGGAGGAGATGATGCAGTTTGTTTAGTTGCAATTATCCTTCATATGGCTTTTGGAGCTCTGTTAAATGTGTTTTCGGAAAATATTCTCTGGTATTGTAATTTGATAATAATTATCGGAATTAATTGCACAAGTGCATCAAAATTACCGATCATTTTGCATGGCATCGTGTTGTCTAAAAACTACATGAGTTCATTTTCATATTTTGGAAAAATTTTCAAAATATCACAATGACCGAATGCAGTATTTCTAAGACAACATGCTCGAATGCAAAATTATCTGGTTATTTTGATACACGAGTGTAATTCGGGAGAATATTTCCCGAATAAGAACATGGTTTTTAAAAAATACGTTTTTCTTTTTTTACTACAAAAACGTACATGTAACTGTAAACAAAATAAAGAGACGCAAAAATACAATTTTTTTTTAATCCGAATCGAGACATTTTTAATAATATATTTTGACTTTACTTTGACGTTATTTATAAATTGTCGCTGTCATCGAAACTTTACAATGGAATTGCCATAGATACGTATGCAGGATGCAATTACCGCGGTGCTCTTTCATTTCTACAGTGCAATTATCGCTGTAATTTTCCGATAATTGCACTCCTCCACTCTAAGGTTTGGTAGGTTTAAACAACTTTATTCGTAACCGTAGAACATGATGTCTCCAATTGAAAGAATTATTTTCAAAGACAAATAGCATTTTATAAACAATTTTGATGACAAAAATATAAAGAAAACATACAAACACAAAATGATATTTAAACTCTGCCCCAATAATAGGTTACAAAAGTATATATGATAGAATGATAGAAATATGCTTAAAAATAATATTTTCTTAAAAATATATTGAATCATATAATAACTACCTTATTGAGTTTATGCAAATATATTTAACAAAATTTAAAGAATTAAATGAATTGGTAATAAATAAGTACATGTGAAAGACATAAAAAAGAAAAATACTTAATACTTAGTTGTGGATACATATATAGATACGTGATAGAAAACAAAAAGTGTTACTAAATAAATTTAATTTTTAATTACTGTTACGTTTCTTTATGGTCCGATTTGTATGAATGTTTGCAGATGTAACAGGCCAAAATTATTTTTCTTGCTCAAAGAACAAAATTTAATTGTTTGTAT
>MU190366.1:0-12749 GCA_016904865.1 Pissodes strobi
CCATATAAATCCTAAACAATAAGTATTCAATCACATGTTCTAATCAACAAAGAAGAATACTCCAAATAATGCTTCTAGATAATTTTTTATTTGTTTTTCATGTTTTCCGGTTATTTAACAAAAACTTGTTTAACTACTCTACATACTCTAAAATTAAGAGAAAAATTAATTTGGGATCGTTATCTAGCTATTATTTGGACTGTACGTAAATCTCTAAAATAGAATTTTCGGGATGAAACTGTTTCGATGTCTTAAATATTTTAGAACGAATTTACTGGAGCATTACAAAATTGCGATCCAAATCAAAAAACTTTGTAAGACGTTTTTACTTGTATTGTTATGGTCTTTATTTAGGCCGTTTCAAGTAATGTTTTTCGCATTTATATTAAGTGTTTCTGATTAATGTTTCTCATCAATAGGATATTTCTGAGTATCAAAAATTATTAGATGTCAATAAATACAGTTTCCCCTAATACATATTTTTTCATTTTGCCCTTTACACACTAAACCTTAGTTGAGAACTTTTTATATATCTGGAGACGTCTAACAATAACCGAATACCGAATGCCTTTCTATGCATAATTATATCGCGTGTATATTTAATGTGTAATTCTTTGAAATCTTATAAGTTAATACAGATAGGAAAAACATCAAAAGCAAAAATTTCTTAGTTATCAACGGTAATGGTACACCACATGACTTCTATCTTGGTCGTGTACCTTAGGACTGGTTGGTGTTCCCAGCAAGAGCACTGCGGTCTTTCATTCCGACACGATCCTTGGATCAATACCTATCGCCCTTGGCTTGCTTTTAACACTATTTGTTATTAGTAAAGGCCCTATAAGGTTTTATCCTTGCACTTTTCTAGTCTCCGGGGACGGAACCCCGGCTTTTGCCAAAGTTATGGCCGACTTCACGGAAGACGAGGACAATATGTCCAACGTGTCCATGGAGTCTGCTCTGACCGCAGATACTCTGACTCCACGGTCAAGAAAGTCGCCGGTAAATGCAAGTCAAACGCTGAATTCTGTGTCCAGTGTCTACAAAATGCGTCCGAAATGTCGCAAAATGACCTGTATAAGACTATTACGAAAATACGTCAACATATGCGTGATACCCACCCCCTGGGAATCAAACACTGAATTACATATAAAATTGATATGGGTGAGAAGAAGGTTAGTCCGATGAGCCTTCTCAATGACACGGCTCAAAAGCCCAAGGTCACGCAAGCAGAAAAACCATCAACAAACAAACAAAAAACTCCCGAAATTCTCAACGTAGCAACAGCGACTGCTAGCCGCGACAGCGATTCTATCAAAATCAAACCGCCTTTGCCACCCGATCCTGTTCCCCTAATACATGTAAGTGACAAAAAGCCATTTAAGACACCCTTCAAGCAAATACCGTTTCGGAAAAACTTCCTTGCGGTACAATTAAACATGGGGCAACTACCCCTAAACACACAAAACCAGTTTCAACCCTTACAGACTTAAATACTGAGGACGAGGATACTCTACGTGTCGCCTCCCCCTCGGCATCGACATCCGCTAAACCCAAAAGCGACCAAGCCAAGAAAAAAGGGGCCCACAAAGCCCAAGGCCACTCCGCCACCCCCGGTAGTTATCAAGAGTAGACCCGCAGACCACCGCATGTTAAGGGAAGATCTGCAAAACATGCATATAAAGAGCTACCAGTTGAAATATACTAAGAACTCTGTTATAGTATATTGTGGTACATTCAACGACCTTCATACTCTAAAGCGTGCCCTCGATAATGAACAAACAGAGTATCATTCATATGCAGACTCACATGAAAAGACTAGGGCCTTCGTGCTACGCGGCCTCGACGGTGGCATATCACCTCGAGAAATCGCAGAAGCCCTAACTGACGAACATAATATATCTCCAAAAAATGTCTTCGAGATGCGTAAAACGCGTATATCCATGTACCTAGTCGTCCTGGGAACTAACTATAATGATAATGTCAAACGACTAAATCAAGACATTAAAACCCCCAGCTGTGTCAGAATAAGCTGTGAAATTCGTCGTTCCAGCAAACCAGTGCTTCAATGCAAACACTGCCAACAGTTCGGGCATGCGAAATCGTTCTGTAACAGGAAAGTGGCCCGCAGCAAATGCGCATTAGCGGCTAGGTCGCGCCGGTCTAGAATCGTTCCCGATGACGAAATACTGCGTGCGACGCCTCCCTCTCTCTCTTCTGTATCTCTCTTACGCCTCCAACGCTATCTAGTGTATGTGGCGATGACTCGAGCGATTGTATTCGCGCTATGTCTTCGTGATGCAATCAATTTGCAGTATAAGCCTTGACGGTTTAGAGGTTTAGATCGTTGAGTGTCGATATTGTGTCTATCGGCGGCGGCCGGCGGCTCGGGTTCGAACCCCGTTGCTTTTTTAATTTTTTTTACGGTTAAGTTTCTAAGCAGTTTTTTTTCCTGATTTTGGGTATGTCTTAGGTTAGTTTTGGTTAGCAAACAGTTTTTTCTTGATTTTGGGTATGTCTTGGGTTACGTTTGGGTTAGCCCCTGGTTAGTTTCCTTTTCTTGAGCCCCCGTAGCGAGCGGTAGCGAGCGGAGGGCCGTACGAAAAGTGAAATATTACTTATTGTAACACGTGCCCGTACTTTGTATGCACTTATTGCGAAATATACAGCAGCTTGCATGTGTCCTCGAATGCATAACACAATCGTTTCGGGAACGATTCTAGACCGGCGCGACCTGCCGACTGCAAATGTAGCTGACGGCCAAGCGGGCCAAGGCCTAAACAATGGCCAACGTGCAGAAAAATATAACCAGGCGTTCCCCCCAATCAGAGGCCGACGAGAACCACCGCCGAGGCCTACTCAAACACAGATTCAAAATACTGTAAATAAGGTTAGTGGGAATGTACGTGCTGGCACCAATCACATTAATATCGCTGATACAATGTCAAATTTAAATAGGGTAGTCGCTAAGATTAACAATATCGTAAATCTTGACGAACTATACTTGGCCTTAGATTGCTACTCTAGCATGTTAGAGGCTTGTAGAGGCGACAAAGCCGAAATCATACAAGCATCTTTGCAGTTTTTTACCCATGAATTGCATATTCATTCAATTTAACGTTTAAATGTTACAAATTGCATCATGGAACTGTAATGGCATTAGGTACAAATTGGGCGAATTTCGTAACTTTGTGCATGCATCCAATTTTCAGGTCGTTTTTCTCCTCGAAACGAATCTTACACCTGACTTCACATTGAAAGTACGGGACTATAAGATCGAGAGATTTGATAGGCCCGATCGACGCGGGGGGCGTGGCTTGCCTCGTACACAGGTCGCTGCTGAGGTCGCTCCAATACAGACGCGTATATAACGTGCGCACTGCAATTGAAATTGTTATTTTATTAATTAGTTCTGTTGCTTCGGTCGCAACACGCGTCTCAAACCGCTCTCCGAAAAAGCCCAAAAGTGTAGTGAAAACAACATAAGCTAACGACAAAACCGGCAGCACTATACTTTTCAGTGTAGTGCATGCTATACAAAAATCGTTTAACGTCGGCATGCCTTCGTATATAAAATTCGTTTGACGTTAGCACAACAACAAAGTGGCGGCACGATCGTACCTTGAGTGCATGTATCTCGCCACTTTGGAAGAAGATTCAACAGAACAACCCAACAACTACATGGATACACAAGAGGCTACAGGCAGCAGGGAATACTGCTCCGAAATTCCGTCGGCTTATAAACCGACGTCGAAAAAGGCGACCAAAACATCACCACAGACAAAAACAGTGAGTAAAAAACAACACGCACACATATCCAATTCACAACACATAACACAGTCTATTGAAATGGATTCAACTAAAATTGAGCAGTTTGAGGTTGAAAACCGAGAGCTGCGAAAAACTATTCAAACTCTTAAAGCAGACTTATCTAAATGTAACGAACTAATTACAGATTTAAAAACTCAAAATCAACATCTAGTAAATCAAGTCAGTGGTCAGAGCAAAATGATCACTGATTTACATAATGAAAATAAAGCATTTCAAGAAGAAGTAAGAATTCATTTCAATAAACAAAACACAAACACAAAATCAACCGTGGCCCACCCCGCAAACTCAGCACAAGAGGAAGAAGAGATGGAAGTCTCTTCTGACTCCACAAATAAGTCAGCCAGAAAACCATCCCCAGAGGAGTTCCCTCCTCTGAAGAAATCAAAGAGGAACCCAGTACCTCAAGTACCCATTCCTACAATCATTTTTAAACCTCTAGCCGCTTCAAACAAGAAGCAAGACGAGGCCACCCCTTCGGCTCAAACTCAAGCTGAGAAATCAGCAACAAAAACCCAAGACATCCCTGCCCAAACTTCACCCACAAAAAATTCAGATGTGGTACCGATAATCATCAGGTGCCCAGAACTTTGGACAAAGATTTATCAAGATCTGACAATTCTCAAATACAATTTTTCAAAAATGAAAAAATCAAAACTGGGAATCCAAATCACCCCCAACTCTCCCAATGATCATAGAAGCATTTCCAAGTACCTCAAAACCAAAAAGTACCCTTTCCATTCTTATTTTCTCCCCGAAGATAGAATGTTAAACATCATAATTAAGGGACTTGATAATAAAATGTCATTAACTGATATCAAAACCGATATCGAAAGTAGGGGCTACCACCCCAGGGAGCTGTACTGGCTCAGGACTGGTAAGAGACGTCAGTTTCTTACTGATTTTGTGAAAGTGCTCCTCCCGCAATCGGATATCAAAATCCTTGAAGAGGAAAGAATTAACTTCTTGCCAGTAATTATCGAGCTTCAGAGAGGAAGCCTAAACAGAACACATTCACAATGCCATAATTGTCAGCAGTTTGGACATACAATCTCAAACTGCTTTGCCAAGCCTGTGTGCCATAGGTGCGCAGGCCCCCATTTTTACAAAGAATGCACCAAATCTACTGAAACTCCAGCAAAGTGCTGTAATTGCGGAAGGGAGCACCCGGCAAACTATTCACTTTGCACAAAAAACCCAAACTTCAAAAAACCACTAACACAAACAAGACCAGTAGACAATAACATCACATACGCTCAAATCACACACCCACAGCAAGAAACCAAACCAATCAACACTGTACCAAAAAACACAACTATAAACACTACAAATAATACAAATACGAATGCGACGCAGCAATCAAACGATTTAATTACTCTCTTAGCAATGTCCGAACAGGACATAGCAGCAAAAATTAATAGAATAACTGAACTAATTAATAACAACCCAACACTGAAATTATTTGCCAATTTCAGTGGCTAACTAGCAAACTCGCATTCGTAAAAAACACTCATGCACACAACACGAACACAAATAAAAAATCAAAAAACCCAAAAAAATAATATCAAAATCATTCTTTCTTCAAAATTCTCAAAAATTCAAAATTCTCAAATTTTTCAAAATTTTTAAAATTTTTTCAAAATTTCTCAAAGGTTCGTTCATTTTCCTAAATCAAAAATCTCACTCAAAAATTCCAAAACTCAAATTTCATTAAAAATTTTCAAAATCTCAAAATTTTCAAAAATTTAATTTCAAAAATCACTAATAAACAAGAATGATCAAATAACAGCTGGGGACGAGAGCATCGCTGATGCCCTAGGCCGGGTTCCCGCCTAAAAACGGGGGTGTACAGGAGTTAAGGATTTGCACGGGGTAGCTCGCCGTATGGGCTCCATGCGTAGAAGTAGGGTCAGGGGGTAACTCCCTGCGTATCACGTGCATTTCCTTCCTGGGGTGGCCAATTTGGACTTGCGGAGAAATCTGCATAATCCAAATTGGTCAGCCTCGCCTAGGTGTCTACAGCAATTCTCTCGTCTGCTCAAATCTCAAAAATCAAAAACAAGCTACACTCGTTCCTACACTAACGGCTCCAAGGCGTTCAGCGTTCCTCCACCACGGCTCTTCGAATCCCAGAACATCTCAGGATCAACTCAACAAATTCACTAACTTAGATTAACAAGGACCACGACAGTGCAAGAGTGCTCTAGTGCACTAGCACAATAAGAAACAACCATAGGTAGGTGAAATTGTTAGTACAATCACACTCTCTTGTCGACCGTCGTGTAGACAAGCCGTGCTCACAACCCGAAATCGATACGAAAAACGTGAGTGAGTGCCAGTGCGCAAAAGCCTTTACTACGACTGTGGATGTAATGTTCAGCATTGCATCTGCAATTATTAAAGAAAATTCGTTAGGGATTTATCCCGAAAATTCAAAAGAAAATCGTTAAGTCGTAGTAAAGGACTCCAACTTTCCGAGTACCGTACCTACGTGGGTGCATGTACCTCGGAGGGTTGGTATCAACACCAACGAAAGTGCAAGAAAAGCGAAACCAAGGCGAAATAGACAACATACAAAATAGAAAATGGACAACAACAACAGAGGAAAGGAATTCACGTTAGCTGAATTAGAAAAGGAGAAAATAAGAAGAAATAACCTAAGAAGAAACAGCGACCCAAGGCAGGAAACTGTAAGTACATTACATACACAAACAAAACAATACACAACACAAATCAAAAGTTTAGATAGCAAACGACAAA
Organism: Pissodes strobi; assembly: GCA_016904865.1. NCBI lineage: Eukaryota > Metazoa > Arthropoda > Insecta > Coleoptera > Curculionidae > Pissodes > Pissodes strobi. Next base: position 6,589 of record MU190366.1, read on the forward strand.
CAAAAGACGAACAAATGGAAAAATTACAGAAATACATACGTAAACTCGAGACCCAAAACAAAGACTTACAAAACGAAAACTGCACGCTGACAGAACAAGTAGCGCAGTTAAAAATAGAACTTGAGAAAGCTACATCTACAATGAAAAACGTACAGACAAATCAAGACAAATACCACGACGTACTTATGGAGACATTGACGGAAATCAAACAAAAACAAGACAAAACAAACGAAAACACACACGCAGAAACTAACATATCACAACCAACCCCCACAGCTATAGCCCCCCCCACTGAGGATGAAATGGAGACCAACTCCAATTCAGACTCAGAGATGCCAGCATCTAATGACAGGGAATTCCCGCCCCTTAAAAGGCCTAGGGCAACGAGCCCCCCAATAACCCAATCCACAAACCCTAGGCCAAATATACCACGAATGACGAATGTGGCAACACAAGAGTCTGTTAACAAACACCTGGGACTAGCCCACCCACCAAAAGCCCAAACAGAAGAGCCCACCACGGCACCTAAAAAGTCAGAAGTGGTTCCAATTATAATCAAGTGCCCAGAAAACTGGGTCAAAATCCACCAAGACATGACATATGCCAAAATTGATTTTGGTAATATTAAAAAATCCAAACTGGGGATTCAAATTACCCCCACAACCCCGAATGATCATAGAAGGATCACGACTTATTTAAAAAACAAAAAATATCCCTACCATTCGTATTTCCTACCGGAGGATAGGAAATTAAACGTAATCATTAAAGGCCTAGACGGCAAAATCCCATTGTCGGACATCAAGGACGACCTAATTGCAAAGGGCTAATCACCCATAGAGATGTTCTGGCTCATGGCTGGAACAAGAAGAAACATCTTAACAGAGATGCTTAAGGTCTTAGTACCTCAATCAGACTCGAACATCCTAAATGAAACTCGAATCAACTACATGCCAGTTGTAGTTGAAATACAAAGAGGCAGCAAGCATCGTGTGCACAATCAGTGCCACAGATGCCAACAATTTGGCCATACAGTAACCAATTGCCAAGCAACCCCAATCTGCCATAAGTGCGCAGAAAACCATCATTACAGGGGCTGTAAAAAGCCCATGAACACCCCTCCAAAGTGCTGCAACTGTGGAGGTGAACACCCAGCGAGCTACTCAACTTGCCCCAAAAACCCAAACAATAAAACAAAACGAACCATAACACAAACACGGCCGGTGAGCAATAACATCAGCTACGCACAACTAACGAAGCCACAACCACAACCAAAACCAATCACACAAAACAACACACCAAACTCAGGCATTAACACAAAAAACACAAACGCACAAAACAACAACATCTTCACACTGCTAACGATGTCCGAAGAGGAGATAAAGGCAAAAATCAATACCATCACAACACTAATCCAAAATAACCCGACATTGAGATTATTCGCTAATCTCAATGGCTAATACACCACCACATTTGTTCTTGATCAGTTGGAACGCGAATTCCCTCTATCCCAAGAGATACGAATTCGCGGAATATCTGGTTGAGAACAACATAGACATAGCACTCGTGCAAGAAACTTACCTACGCCCACATACGCATTTACACGTTCAAAACTACACAATTTATAGAAATGATAGACCGGACCGCAGGGGAGGCGGTACGGCCATTTTTATAAAAAACAGCATAAAACATGACACAATACACACACCACAGTCTGAGATACTAGAGGTAACCAGTGTCAAAGTCAGTTTAACTGACGAAGATATGGTGATACACTCGGTATACAGACCGCCACCAAACAAACTCACGCACACAGAAATAGAGAAACTTTTTAACTATACACACCCGGTACTAGCTGCCGGGGATTTCAATGCCAAACACAGGTCCTGGGGATGTAGAACCACGACTCAAAATGGTACTATGTTACTCAGGACAGCAGAAACACTACACTACACAATGCTCGCTCCCACCGAACCCACCCACTTTCGCGGCGAAACAGCCGACATACTAGACATCGCAATCACACACAACATCCCTCACAACGTGGTGATAGACAATCTGGAGGAGTTATCTGCCTCAGATCACTCTCCAATTGGCATCACCATAAACAACATACACGAAAACGCACGAGCACACACACAAACATTCATACAATGGAACACTTTCAAAAAACACTTAAAAGACAACACACAACATATTCCACATATAAACTCTAAGGCGGAGCTAGACAATCAAGTCTTAAGCTTCACCGAAGAGATACAAACAGCACTAAACACAGCCAAGAAAACAGTACACACAAGACAAAGCAACCCATACTCACTTCCCGAAAACATAAAACAAAACATAAGACTAGGAAACAGACTAAAAAGACGAGCCAAACAAACAGGCAGCGCAGAACTCAACAGACAAGGAAATAGACTAGCAAATACAATAAAAACAGACGTTAAAAATCACAAAAACAACAAATGGACGGAATACCTGACAACAGTAAACATACAAGATAACTCTCTATGGAGAATAGCTAAAAACATGCAGCATAAAGGCAAGATGATATATCCTCCGATCCATGGCTTGAGGGGGATGGCGTATTCTAGCGAGGACAAGGCTGAGGCCTTTGCCGACTCGCTGGAGTCGCAGTTCACCTTGGGGGATGGAGCGCAGGATATGGATCACGAAGAGGCCATAGAGAGATCATACAGAAGAATCACGAGACAAATAAACGAACTACCAGAAGACGAAACCCAACAAACTGACACACAAGAAGTTGTGCAACTAATTGCGCAACTCAACCCAAAAAAGGCCCCAGGTCTAGACAACATACAAAACAAAGCACTGAAAAACCTACCAGACGTTGCAATATGAAAACTAACATACATAATAAACAAAACACTACAACTAAATCACTTTCCAACCTGTTGGAAAAAAGCAAAGATCATACTAATACCGAAACCAAACAAGAATCTAACATTCCCACAACACTGGCGTCCTACTAGTCTGCTCTCCTCCTTGAGCAAACTAACGGAACGCCTTATGAGTATGCTCAATAGACTAAACACACACGTAACAGCACACAATCTAATCCCAAATGAGCAATTTGGGTTTAGAAAAAACCATAGCACCGAACTCCAACTTGCCAGGCTTGTCGAGGATTCGACTAGAGGACTACAAAGACGGGCAGCGACCGCAGTTGTGGCCCTCGACATCGAAAAGGCCTTCGATAAAGTATGGCATGAGGGACTCATTCATAAACTACATACACAACACAACATACCAATACCTTTAACACAACTTATTGCTTCATTCCTCAAGCGAAGAGCATTCGTCACACAAATAAATACTGAACTTTCAAACACTAGAATCATGGAAGCGGGCGTACCCCAGGGCTCCCCGCTTTCCCCAACACTATACTCATTATACACTTCAGATGTACCCAAACACCCACACGTACAGCTCTCAATATATGCAGATGATATCTGCATATATTCGACACTCAAAAATATATCAAGACTCAAAATACACGTACAACACTTAAACTCTATAGACGACTGGGCAGAAACTTGGAACATCAAAATTAATAATGACAAAACTCAGGCAATGCTCATTAGCCACTCTTGTAGATTACCTGCAAATCTTAAGCTTGGAAACACTGAATTAAGTTGGAATAACACTCTTAAATATCTAGGCATGACCTTAGACCGAAGACTATCATTTAATCAACACATCCAAAGTAAAATTAACATAGGCATTGCAGCAAAACAAGCTTTCTATCCCTTAATTAACAGAAATAGCTCAATCTCAATCAAGAATAAACTTCTAATTTACAACCAAGTTATCAAGCCCAAAGTCCTCTATGGTGCCATCGCATACACACACACAAGCAAGACAAACAAAAAGAAACTACAAGTTTTCCAAAACAGAACACTCAGACAAATAACAAACGTTCCATGGTACATACGCAACACCGAAATACACTCAAACCTAAAAATCGAAACAATTCACGAACACCTAACAAATAGACATGTTAGATTCTTGGAACAAGTACGCACCCACACAAATCCACTAATTACATCACTTTTTGACGGGGAAGACCGACCGGAAAGGGCAAGACTAAAAAGCTTAAGAGAACCTCCAATAAAAACAATATAAGTACATATAAAAAACCCATAAATAATTACATAAAAATCACAAAAATAAAAATAATAAAAATAAATCAAAACCACCAAAAAGAATACTAACATTTACTAACCCATAAAAAACTGTAGCTAAACACTACAGCAAAAAACCCAAAAATAATTAACCCACTAACACACATCTCAACAACACACAACAACACACAACATAAAACATTACACCACAACAATATCACAACACATTACTGTATCCTGCCTGGAACCAGTCGCAAGAAGAATCAGAAGGCCAACACGCCGAAGAAGGAAGATGCAATAGTGACGTAGAGTTACTAGCATCATGAGATGGTGATTTTTGGTGGGTATGCCTATGGCGAGCCCCACACTACCCTCAACCGAGGGTGTGCATAAGGGAGCATTTTTACACCTTGACAAAAAAAAAATGAAATTGTTAGTATCGAACTAGAAGGCGGCCTGCTCGTGTGTGGCGGCTACGCACCCCCGGGTCTCCGGCCTACTGAAAACGATCTCTTGGCACTTCTTTTGCCAAATAGAGTATCCCTGCTGATAGGGGATTTAAACGCCACGCACGCCGACTGGGGCGGCGTAACTAACAGCAGGGGTAGATTATTTAAGGGAATAATCAGCAACAACCTAGAAATATCTTATCATAGAACACCGAATCCTACCTATCTTCGTGCAGCCTCGTTCCTGGACATTGCCATCACTCGGGGAATTGCCACGACATCTCAACTGCAAGAGATTAACGATCTCAACTCTGACCATCTCCCAGTCAAGATGAGCCTATACTGCAGGATCCACTTGTCAAATGACACCGTCATTTCGTATAGGAATGTTTTGACTGGAGGGCGTTCAGAGCACAGCTTAATGAGATTACTGTCATCCGTGAGCAGCTGACAACCCCCTAAGGGTGATCCTGCCTGCTGGCCAACAAGGCAATGCAGCAACATAGCCTGGCAGAACAGCAGAGCCAAGCACTTTGTCATGCTTATTAGTTAGAAGTAGTGATTTAAGAATTGTAATTTAAATGAAAATAAATATCAGGTATCAGGTACACCACATATCTTGCCAAGAGCCGTCATCATGAGATGCATCTTTCTCAAGTCATTCTTGCCGTGTCACCATATTTTTCCAACTTATGATGAGCAATGGCGCTACTAATTCGACTTGTCATTCTCACGCGTTGCTCAGGCACGTTAGCAGCAATATCTTCACCCTCTATACTTTTTTGATCTTCTTCTTCCTCCAACAAGCCCCTTGCACCTTTGTCACGAAACTGCATCATAGAAATTTTTTCGCATTTCTGCCAAAGTCATTGTAAATCACCTACTCCTTCACAATGCATGTACCAAGCAGTATTTCAAAGAAAACTTCTTTATATTCTTATCACTTATCACTTTTACTAAGGTATGTATAATAGCTGGAGATTTGGTCTGACATGTCGATGCTTTTCTTAGCCTTATTATAATCAATGACTGCTTGAGGTTTGAATATGTCTTCTCCTTTTCTATTATTTATTGCCTTTAGTTCAGCCTGGTGTCCTGGTGGCTTGGCATTGTGCTGATCATCAAGACAGGACGTTTGTCAAACCAATTTACCACTATAATTCAATTCTCGTTCTATTCTCCATAAAACTTCTCCTTCCATGCATGGGTTTCATTTCTATTTTGTCTCAGTGTACCACACACGTAAGTCTTAGTATTCAGGACGGCCTTACATAACTCGACGCGTGTATAGTAATTGTCAATATAGAGCGTACGTCCTTCGTTTAACAAATCCTGTAGTAAATCCATACAATCGTTCTAAGTGTGTAAATGATCATTAGTTGGAGCATCTTCGTCATTTTGCCTGCGTATATCCGCATGTCGAAAGTATAACCTTCGGGAGTACAAATTTTATATAATTTTACACCATATTTATGGGCTTTCGCGGGAAGATATTACCGAAACACCGGCCTCTCCAGCGTACCATACTTTCATCGATTACAATATTCTCAGCGGATGAAAATGTTTATTT
>MU190366.1:12759-43662 GCA_016904865.1 Pissodes strobi
ATACTTTCATCGATTACAATATTCTCAGCGGATGAAAATGTTTATTTGAATTTATCACAAATAGGGTTTAGGACGTGTTGCAATTTGAAAAGTCGGTCAGTATTTGCAAAATGGTCTTCATTATTAGACCTATGTAAACATTTTAACAGGGAATCAAATATGCCACCCTTCATTATTTTTTTATGATCGGCACATACACAAAAGGAAAATCCTATAGCACTCAACGAGTGGTGTGTGAAGGTGATGGTGGATCATGGACTTGAAGCGCTCTAGGTGGTAGTTTCGGGAAAGGTGTTACTCAGAACTCCATTCCAGAGTGAGGCAGTCCTCCATAAAAACGAGCCCGTAACATCGACGTCCTAGGTGTTCGCAACTGAATCGTATGTTGATGAGCAGCTTGCGCCTGACGGGACTTTCTGTTATTACTCGACCAATGTAACCGCATTTGAGGAAAATGGAGTATGCCCATGACAATCAGGATTGCAAAGAACTTCTTAATTTCACTGTTGTTGGCGTCCATGTGTTTCTGGCATTATGAAAATAGGTGCAAAAAATCTTTAGATTGTGATTTTAGTATCATTTTATGCCAATTAAACAAATTTGAAATAGTATAGGTTATCACTCTATGTAGACGTAAAAAGTATTGTTCTGTATTTACATGTTTCACATGTACTGGGTTTTTATATTTTGCACCGTATCTAGTGAGGTAATTGCTGTTGTTACGAGAGTGTTATACACAGAAGGTGCAGGTATTTGCCGTATTATCTTCCAAAGATACGTTTTATCGTTTCAAACAAAACACCCTATATGTTATTAAATTTTGAAACGGACCAAACCGGGGTCAATATTTATGAAATTAATAGCAGTATTTTTTTTATTATTTTAATTTAAGGCATTTTTCCAAAATTTATATTTTAAAATTGGGGGAGAGTGAAAGTGTCAGACCAGGGTCAAATGATTTCTTACAAAAAAAAAGGGAAAACCCAGCAAGACAAATAATTTTCAGTAAAATAAATTCAAATATACATACATTATAATATTATGCATATAATATAATATTCCAATAGTAAATTTTAACGAGGCTTAAACAAGCAAAATCATGGGCTTCCAGTGCGCTCGCTACAACCACTTAAAATTCTTGAGGTTTGATAAGGGAATTAGGTTCCTATATTGCCACGCAATAAGGGTGAAGATACCGTAAGTCAAGTAAAAGCCAAGGGGAGATGCGTGACGTTTACTGGATACAGGGGAAGGCTCCATATAAAAAGCCAACCGACAGCATTGAATATTATTCTAAAATTTATTCTTTTAAAAGTACGAACGAAACTCTGCTCGACCACTAATTAATTTCTTGAACTGGAAAATTCTAAATTTAAATTAATTAAAGGGGAATGTTGATTATTGATATTTTCTCAAAGAAGTCGTGTTAATCTACAGCGTCCGAACCTAACGGTGTCCGGTGCTGGATTGCAAGTCTGTGTGAGGAAATAATTAATAAGCAACATTAGGGGAATTTAATAATTTCTTGAAATTCATTCTAAATTTTAAACTCTATTTTAAATAATTAAAGTAGAATGTTGGTTATTGGTATTTTCTCAAGGGGGCGTGTGAATCTACAGCGTCCGAGCCTGACGGTGTCCGGTGCTGGATTGCAAGTCTGTGGGAGGAAATAATTAATAACAACATTAGGGGAAATTAAATTTATTTCAAAATAAAAAAAATCAATTTAACATATTTAATGCTGATATTGAACTTTCCGATCGAGTATTGCAATTTTTATAGCGTCCGAACCTCTGATGGTGTGCGGTGCTTGTTTTGCAAGACTTTAGCGGATATTCAATACGAGCTACATTGTTGTTGCATTTTTTTATGGTATTTTGGTGCGTTTAAACGTCGAACCTAATATGGCGGTGTACGATGTTGACAATCTAAAGTTCCATGGAGTAATGCACTAACAATTTCAGAATTCTGACATATTTGTTAATGAGGAATAAAAGAAGATCCTAACGCCGAACCTTATATAACGGTGTACGATGTGGGGATTGACTGATATTACCATTGACAAATTGAGAATTCTGGAAGGGTCACGTGGGGGGGGGGGGTCTCAATTTATTTGATATGGAATTTTCCTGTTCCATTATTCTAAAATTTATTCTTTTAAAGGGTTCGCCTGTGAAACTCAACAACAACAAAAAATCAGCAAATATGAATACTCGGGGGGGCTGGGGGAGAAAAATCAATAAACCAAATTCTTCCAGGTAAGCGCAATTACACGAAAATGGGAAGGGGAATTATATCAAGAAAAAAATGGGTTCTATAAATTTTGGTCACGTTTAATGCTATCCTGGTCACACTTACTCTGGTCCCAATAAACCCTTAAATTTCGAAAGTAAATATAAAAGAATTAAAAGGTCTAGACAGACAATAATCGATCGAAAGTTCAAATGTTTTCCGAATTTCACAGCTGTTAAATAGGTCACTAGCACTTGTTTCATTCTTGTAGTAAAGTTAAGGACATCTGGCGAATGAGAGTCAATGGGCACGATGATTTTTGAAGGGTACCTTCTATCGAAGTCATCTGGTTAAGAACAAAATAGTAAATAGTACGGATTGCCGCAGGCAAGATCCGTACTCCCGAAATTTTAATTATTTAATTGCATACAACTGAATATCCCGAGTGTATGGTACGATAGTTGGTTGAATTTGAATTGTACGTTGTTGTGTGATGTCTGAATGAATGGGAATATGCAGAGGTACGTACACGCGAATAATAATGTATTGGCATTGAAACGATAGGTTGTAGAGAGGGTAACGAGTTAAGTCGATGATTAATTGACAATATCCATGGATGTCCGACAGGAGTTGTTAGGAACTGTGTGTCCGCTCCTGGACCGTTGTCTTTCGGCTTGCTTGGTGTTTAATTATATTGCTTGACTTGTTTCCCATTTTAAAATCTTCGTTATTATCGCAACCGTTGTTACGTTAAGTTCTGGACTAATACAATATTATGAGAAGAGAACAATGCAATAATTATCAGGTACAACGTACCACGCCCAAAAAAAAAACATTCGGTAATTAGATATTCGCCAATAATATGTTAGCATTGAGACGTTAAGTTATAGCTAGAGTATAACTGGCGTGTTGTATGTGATAAGTGACAGGTATGACATCCAATTACTCTGGACTAACATATTAATAGGTGATCTGATTCGTGAATTAAAAATGGTACATATTAAGTACTACGGTCCTGGATGTTACTACAAGTTATGAAGGTTGGCATAATTAAGTATATTTAGAGTTTAACAAAATTACTTCTTACCTATGTTCATACTGAACTTTAAGAAAATTAAGATGTTCTTTCTTCATTTGTTAAGATTTGTTTTATGTTGACATGTGCGGAGTGATTCGTTTATTTAATAAATGTATTAAATGTTCTTGGTGTCTTAATTGCTAAGATAAGATAAAAAAAAAAAGGGAAACAATAGTTCCCAACAAAAAAAAAACACAAACGACTTTTGCGGCTCCAAACTCTAAAGAACTTGGGAGATACTAAATACACAACGTAATGGATGGGTCGAAATAGGTTTGTAAAAAAAAAATTGCCGACTTTCAGAAGGTAATACATAGACTGGGGGTCGGTAAGTTTCAATTTTTAGATTCTAAGAATAATTTTAGATATATTTTATGTATAATATTCTATTACAATCTCTAACTGTTTTTGAAACACGAAAAACTGAAAATTAGAATTATTGCATCTTTGACAGGCTGTGGAAGTGTGGAACTACTTAACTTAGAGCGAAACAGTTTGCACTTTCCTTTCTTAAGTTTTCTTAATTTATCGCCTGTCATAAACTAGAAGTACCCGAAAATCGGAAACATGTATTTCCGACAAAACCGGAAGACAGTAGATTATGAAAACCTAAGATGGGAAGGTGTAAGTCGTTTCGCTTGAAGTTAAGCTGATTAGAGTCTACCGCCTCTTAAGTTGCAAATATGCATGTCAATTATCAAAAACAGTAATATTCTATAAGGTGCTTAATTTGAAAAACAAATGTCAAATTTTGGCGATTACGAGTCTCACTTGTTTTTCGCGATATTTTTAGAAGAATACCTGCATCTTTTGGATTTAACATTTCTTGAAACACCTGCAATCATCACGGTGCAAAATATAATAATTGATTTTATTATAGAAATATTGTAAAAATTAGGTATAATAAATCAAATAACTGCATAAATAGTATATTATTTTATATGGACGAAAAGTGATACTTTTCATGGCGCGCTCGTGTTTAACAGCCGAGCGGAGTGAGGCTGGTTATAGAGAGCAAGCCATGAAAAGTAACTTTTCCTCCAAATAAAATATACTGTTTTTTCTTCAAATGTCGACAAATTAATGCAAAAACATCTCTTTTTAATAGTAATAATATCTAATTATTATTAAAGATAAGTGGGTTCGCAAGGCGGCCTAGACCGGTGTCGGTGAATAAGCACAGGTTGTTGCTATAGTAATGTAATATAAAGCCCGAGAATTTATTCTCGGATAAAGCTGTCAGTGGACACTGTCAACAATAATTATTTCTTTAAGATTGCGTCTCCGATTGCGTTTTAATTCCGTATTGATAAGCAGTTATTGAGTAAGTTCGATTAAATAATAACTAATTTGTTCCTAAATTAGTGATTTTTAGAAATACAGGCACAAATTGAGTGATAAATACAAATTGTAGTTTAATAAATCTTGAGTTGTTGACGCTTATTTTGTTGTCTGTTTGTATTGTATCTATGTTGCTATGACTACCTCCGCCGGCGGAAAAGTGAAAAGTAAAGCTCCGGCGGAGGAAAAACGAAACTTCACGGCCGCCTACACAGTCGAGTAATGACGGATTTACTGACGTTTGAAGAAAAAATATTTTTCTTACTACTAACATGATAAATCACCATTATTTACTCCATTCCTCAAATGAGAAGTAACATTTCTCACCCTAGGCAGCGAATATTAACTACGATAAGAAGATTCACTCTCCGCGGCGGCACGTCAACGGTATGTCTCCTTCCCCGCGCGAAAACTAACATGATACTGGCATGTGACCTTTGGACCCGGCGCACGAATTTCTAGGAAAGCTGGCCATAATAAGGTTTACCAGAAATAAGACATTTAATATATCGTGTTTTAGACAAATAATTGTTGAATTTTTTGCTGATCATCTATATTTATATATAGGGAGTATCAATTATCACTAACGATAAAAATCATATATAAAAATCATTTGTATGTTCTTAAATCGTTTTAAAAAATGATTTTGAAAATTAAGGGCTCCTTCGTTGTAAAAAAAGGGTTTTAAATTTTTAATTCGATGATCCAAATTTTGTTTTTGCAACGGTTAATTCAAGAGTCTCACGAGTAAAATGAATGTTAAGCGGACGACAGAAACGCGTTGATGAGGGCCTGCAATTTTGCCATACATGTATTTCAGAGTTATCGCTATTTTTAAAAATTAATCTAATAGGGACAAAACTAGTAAAAAAATATAGAAGCATCAGTGCAGCTGTTGTTCAAAAACACTTGCTTATATTCTGACTATCCCAAGGTAATATCAAAGCCATATTTACAAATTAAATCTAAATTATAAATTTTTATCTGCTGATTCAGCCAAAGTATTTATTACCTCTTTTTGCAATAACATCAGTCTTGCATCAGCAATACATACCGAAATTTCAGCTTCAGTTTCACTTACTACACTATTATAGGATTAGGGGTGGGCGACAATAATCGATTCACATTTAAGAAATTACCGATTAATCGAGTTATCGCTTAATATTTCAGAAAATATCGATAATCGTTTATTTCGATTAATCGATTATTCGTAAAATATTAAGCGTTTAATCGATTATTCAATTTCTTGCCCACCCGTACCGATGACTTTACAACAGATATAGCTTTTAAAATTCCAATTTAATAATGCGTTGCGTTAAGGGTAATTTAAATGACATTTGAAAATACTTTCAGTACAACATATGAAGCAAAAAAAACCAGAGAAACGTAAATGCTCAAACAAGACAGCAGCAGGGACAACTGCGCACGTTACAAATTTAGCCAATAAGGGATCCTTATTTCGACGCGCCATTTTTTGATAATCTGGCTTCAGTTGTTGCACAATTAGGTACAGTGTTAGCATTCGTAGCGACTTGTCGCGAAAATAGCGACTTTTTTATTACTGTGAGACGTAGCGGCGATTTACAAAAACAAGCCTATTTGTAGCGACTTTTTCGAATTTTGAATTAGGTTAGGAAGTTTTGTTAATCATTGTTTTGCAATTTGGAATTATCGTATTTATCTTGATATTCAAATTATAATTAAGTACCGGGAGCCACTGCTCTATCGGCTCGGCTCGGATTAGATCGCATCAGTTGTGGTCCGGGGTCCGGGACTTCCCCAAAATCGATCGGTATGGTCAAAACCTTTTGTTTTTATTCCATGTTCCATAATTTGTATGTTCGTCTGCCTAAACGCAATTTAGTGCACTTACCTTCTGCTATAGGCAGTATACTTTATACCAACTGCTAATCAATGTTTTAACTAATACATGATAATCAAAATACTACAAGGATTGGTTTTGTCTTTTGTCCAACGTTTTTCTTATTGGGTAGTGACTAATTAAATTAGTTCTTGATGTGTTGTGTGTTATGTTGATAGCTTTAGTGAAAACACTATTTTGTTTTTTCCTACGTTTTTATTAGCTATTTTTCCCTTCCAATTTTATGCAGCAAAATAAAAAAATCCTATTCTGTAAAAAACACAACACGTGTTTTTTTTAGTATACTACGCCTATGTCTGCGTCAGAAGAAAGTAGCGACTTTTCACACCAGGTTGTAGCGATTTTTGGCTTTGCCGCTCTGGCAACACTGATTAGGTATAACACCAACAAATAACCTCAACGGAGTGTTAGCACGATAGCAGTATAGTACATCAGTCTTTATCTTTTTATTATGTATTTGGGCAAAAGTATATGATAAGAAGGATCACTCTCCGCGGCGGCATGTCAACGGGGTGTCTCCTTCCCCGCACGAACACTAGCAAAATATCGGCAGGCCATGATACAAATAAAACAATCATGTTGGCAGGCGACCTTTGACGCGGCGGCCATAAACCACCTCATCCTTTTGTCAGATTAATTTTCACGCCTAAATTTTATAGTCGAGTCAATATTCGATATAAGATAATATCGCAATTTTTTAGTTGTGTTGTATTACAAAATAGGAATGAAATATACAGTAAAAATATTGTGCGAAACCTTTAACCAATTTTAAAATCACCCAAAACGCCAAAATTTTATTAAATATGAAAAGATGGGGCAAATTCGAGCAACAATTTCTTCTTGAAGTCATTTATCAGAATATTAGCATTGGGAAATATGGTGAAATCATTAACACAAAATCAAAATCTTTTAAATATTAGTTATTACATACCTTGAGTATTGTTATCAATAATAACTAATTAAGAACGTTAACAGATTTTTGAAACAGCCAGTTGAATACAAACTTTATCAAAATATTTATTTGGTGATAATAATAAGAAAAAAACATAACGTCAGTTTTACAGGGCGCTGCAAACAATTCAGAAGATATAAATTGTGTTTTTCCAAGGCCAAATGGAGTATTAGAGTGCTATAAATAATTTCGTCATAAATTTGATTAAATATACCGCAAACGAAAATATCGTTTATGGGCAGCTTTTATTTAAATTCAACCTGTGTGCGGCGAAGTTCGCCGATCGTTACCAGGCAACGAAGAAAATAAACGACGATTCCTTTGTAGTGCTCTCTTGCCATTGAGTGGGCCTTTTTGTCGTAGTTAATATTCGCTGCCCTAGGTAAATAATAATATTAAAAAAACCTAGGTCAATAATGAAACGGAAACGGAAAATGTCAAACTTGTTAGTTTGACAACTAGTTATCATTTCGGATTGTTTGAAAAATAAGTAGGAAATGATTAATTTCAAAATCTAATCAATTCAAATAATGATAAGGATTGTATCAGTGCTATTATTAAAAAAGTTATATACAGTATGACTCACTTTCCATGACTCCCCATAATATTCTTATTAATAATGCGATTTTGTCAAAATTTAGATGGAAAGAAGGTACTTTGTATGTACGGAACGAAGCTGTCAGGAGATTATTAGCGTTTTCTGGCGAGTAACCATGCACGGTTAACTACAAGTAATACTGAAGTAAGTGCCAAGCGGGCACCCCACCACAAATTGTACTGTCTTCTTCTGTCTTCGCCAAAATACCGTGGTTAGATCTTGCATTGCTAGAAAAGAATATAGATATTTTGCATATTTATTTAAAAATTATCAGTTTGATCAGTGCAGAACGTTGACATGACGGAATGGTGGCCTCTGGAGATAAGCAAACTAATGGTATTTTTTCGATTAATATGTTCAGGATACTTTATGCGCCCAAATCCTATTTGGGGCACATTTGTGTAGGAATTCCGATGTGTATGAGGCTTCTGTAGAAGAATTTCATGAACGTATAATTTACAAACTTGTTCAGAATGGAAAAACAAACATTGCACATGTTTAACGTTTCAAAATTAATCAGCCATGACTCCATCAAACCTCGAGTACCACACCTCGTCACGTATCTAAGTTGTAGTAAACCGTAGTTGAAAAATTATGCTGTAATAGTGACGTCTCTAAACTTCCCCTCACTTACCACAATTAAATTAATCCTCGTGAAAACAAAGTAGTATCCTGTAGTATGCCGTGGTTAATTGTAGTTAGCTCGCGAAAAAACGCTTCTTGTTACCATATCTGTCACTTAGACAACTGAACTACCAGGCTACCAGTGTTGCCAACCGTACTATAATTATAGTATTTGTACTAAAATTGAGTCTCCTTGTACTATGTACTTACAAACTTGATATAGTATGCATATTGTACTATAATTTCAAAGTTTGAAAATGATAAGCATCATGGCTTATTCTATTGATAATAAAAATTGCAAGCCGAGTTCATTGGCATCTTACTTTGATACTATTTAATAAACAAAGACGATGATACAGTCAGGGCGCACGTTATCTAATCAAACCTAATGGAATAGGCTATTAGAAAGTTTTCGCAAGCCGGCAACAGCACCCATATCGATTGTTAATTTTGGGTTAGCCTATAGCCATATCGGTTGTCGTTGTCGACGACGATCTCGGGGAGTCCCAGAATTCTTTCACTTATTGAGTCAGTAAAATTAGTACTTGTGCGTTTTTACTTGATTTTCTTTTATTATTTTGAATTATATAACGTTTTTGATCGAGTTATTCGCTACCATTTCGTGAATATTATAATAGGCTCTGTGGAAATTGGTTTTATTCAGTACCATATCAGGTTTGTGTTTATTGCTTTATTGAACTTTGTTTCTATGTATGTGGTTATTACTATTATTATACTAGTTGTTATTGTTATTATTATTAGGTAGGTACTTATCTAACTTATCATTTTATATTGGAAGTGGCATTCAGAACAATATAGTTTTTAACCAACAGCATTTACCGAAATATTTAATTCTAGTATGTAATTGTTTTATAATAATAACGTTCTTAATAAAGATATTCTTGATGTGCCTTAAAATTTTCACAAATAAACTTTATTTAGCAGCAAAATATTCAATAAATTAACACGGATATATCCATACTACTTCGCGAAAAAATATACTATAATTATCTTCAATGTACTATATTTTTTCAAGTAGTTATACTATTAAAGCTTACACGAACTTGGAAACACAGGGCTACTTGATGTTTCGAACTATTTGGAAAATAAGTAGAAAATGACTAATATAAAAATCAAATCGAATCAAATATGGTAATATATCAGTGTTAGTAGTGAAAAAAATTCTATATATACTTCGGTTGAGAAGACCATTATTAACCTCGCACATTATATCCTTCGGCGCTACGCGCCCCAGGATATAAAAGTGATCGGTAAATAATGGCTTACTTCTCAATATAATATACTATTATTTCATTTTAAAAATAAAGGAAAAATTAACTGGGCAATATATTCAAAATAATAGACACAGATTTAATCTGTGTAATAGTATGACAAATTTAAGGATTTTAAAAACGTTTTAAAGACAAGATACATTTTGTCAGAAGTGGTGTAATTTAAAAGTAATAGGTATGCTTAAATAGATAAAAATATGAAAATAATTTCAAAAAAAAATAAACACAATAAATACGAAAGCCTTAATAAAATTCCTCAGGCAGCATAAAATGTAAAAATAACGGTGTTAAGTATTACTATCTCGGAAACGGCTGACATTACAAAAAACGTAAGTTGTATGAGATTAACTCATAATATGAAAATAACTCAAAAGTGCAGAAATATAATATAGTGCCCAATTAAGACCATATTTTATCGCACGAGCACGAAATTAGGAAACGACCCGCTTGCGGGGAGTTTCCAAATGTGCGAGTGCCCTAAATGTCTATTAATACGTGTATTTTATTCTATTTTGCACGTTTTTTAATGAAAAACATTAATTTATTCAAGTCGCGATCAAAAGTTGGACGGTCATCTTGTCACTTTTGACGTCTGTATTGTTAGGAATCCCATTCAAAACGGTGTCGAATTTTTTTCTAGTGAGCCTTGGCATTGAACAATTTTGTTAATATCATAGCAACCAGTCAACAAAAGTAGTTTCGAAAAGAGCTCCTTTCGACACTACTTTGCGTATGGAGAAGAATTCTTTATGATACCAAAATAGAAAATTGGTAACCAAACATTTTTTATTTTAAAGACTTTCCTGTCTGCACTAGCTAACAAGATTCAGAAGAATTATAAATGAACTAACCCAAACTAACCCGGTATAATTATTCACAGAAAGAGATTCGATTATGTTTCATGTCTTCAGATATACAGAAAAAGCCCAAGCGAAATGAAAAATGTTATATTAATAAAAAGGATTTCTGGACATCTAATCATTTTTGCTACTCAGAAAAATCTTAGGAATAAAGTGTCTATAAAACAGAAAACACTAATTTGAATCATCAGAAATACTTAAAAGAAATGCGAAAAAAATATTTTAAAACGGCCCAAATGAAAACTATAATAATAGAAACAAAAAATTAACGTTTTTTTAATTGGATCGCAATTTCGTAGTGCCCCATTTTTTAATGAAAATCTCGTGTTGAGACTATTTTTATATCTTAGTTATTCCTTAATTACCTATTTTATTTGATGTTTGGCAGATAGCTTTAAAAATCGGAACTGTACACATGATTTTTTATGTGAAACTTCTTTAGCGCCGTTGGGTGTGATTGGAGACTCGATGAAACGGAAGCGAAAACGCTTGATAAAACGGAAAAGAGGAAACGGAAAAAACGACACTATTTTGAAAAGTTCTTCAGCACCATTAGCCGACTGAGAACGGGAATGATTTGAGACTCGATGAAACGCATGAAACAGAAATGAGAAAACGGAAAAAGCGACGGCAATAAAAATATATAGATTTATAGGATGTAGTCTACGCGAGAATGAGATAGAACACAATATACGCATGTTCACGGATCCGAAACGGTATACATATGGAGTAAAAATGCTATGCTGTGTTCAATGTTCTGATAAGGTCAGGGGATTGTACAATTTTTACCGAGTTTTTTAGTTTTTAAGGCACATACTTGAGACAAATGATTGTAAAAAAAATACGGTTTGCATTAAGAATCTTGGGTAGATAGAGTTTAGTTTAATTTAAAAAGAGTCACTCATGCCAAATGTATCAGAGTTGCCCATGTCTTTACGGGCCAGTGAAATACTTCAACAGATCTGTTAGTGCAGTGGTCAGACATTGTGCTTGTAATACGCACGGCCCGGGTTGCATATACGTAAACTCCAGGCGCGATGGGATCTCGCCATAGGGCGATCGTAATATAAATGTAGTTGTTTTTCATGCGTAGGGTTAGGTTTGGTCACGGTAATAAATAAGAAAGGTATACGCACGAAGTATTGCAGCGCGGATCCACTTCGTAGCCTACTGCGTTAGAGAGAGACAGAGCCTAGAGGTAGCCTAACTCATATAATACATATATACGGCGCGGGCGACGCGCGGCTTTTGCTTCTGACGATTCGATATTCAGTAGAACAATATTGAATTTTAGTGAATAGCAATGGACTGCTGATTTACTTGTCTTCCGAGAAAATGTGGATATTTCCGCAGTGTCGGAAATAATACGATATCTAAAACATATCAAAAATGGGTTCTATTTCAATTTTACAAATTACGATTTTTCTGATAGTAAATAAAATAGGAGAAGGTTGAAATAAGTAACCACGGTAATAACTCTTATTTATTACTGTGTAAGTATAACCAAAGCGAATACGATAGTGTGTTCGAGTCAATAAGTATAAGTGTAAAAAGGTAAATGAAATCTAAATTTTACAATGCATGAAATAAAAATATCGACAGTGAGTAAAGGTTTATTAATTAATTTCCCAAAAAAAAAAGAGTTCTTATTTCTAAACACAAAATTGCATTTGCGGGAAATAAAATGTACAATTAATTGAAAAAATTGTTACTTCCGGTGTTTATGCCTTGAAGAATATATGGACAATTTATATGCCTCCAAACGTTTAGAATACGATCGATAAAATAACGAATTCTTAAAATCTGGACACGATGAAATAGGAACACCTCCATAACAAACAGGTAAACTATCAAAATTATTTAAAACGGTTTCAAAGTGAACCATGGCAGATACTTCTACGTCGTTACAAATTTTCTTAAAATCAAATCAGTGCTCAAAAATGTATGAATGCGGAGTACTGTTTTCTTCACTTAACACATTTTTTTTTCTCATGATTGCATTGAGCTGGTCTGCAGTTAATTATATCGGCAGCTTGATTCCATAACTGGTTAAAGAATTGTTGCCAATTAGATTCAACACATACCACGTCATCTCATAGAGCTACAAAAAAGTATGAATAAATTTTAATAAAAAGATAATGTCATTGCGTAATGTACCTTCTAAGCTATTTACAACAAATTGATTCGTATTCGTCACCTATTGAGTAAGGACAGTCACTTTACGTCTCTTTGCTGGCTTTATTCTAGGCAAACCATCTTGCCGTAACTATACGACGCTTTTTAACTTGGGAAGTTAAATATGTCGGGCAATTGGGAAAAATAGTTGGTACTGCATTTTCAGACAATCGCGGCCGTTTAAGTAGATACTGAAATAATATTTTTTGTTAAGCCTAACGAAGCTACACTAATCAATATTTACATGTAGGTACCTAGTATAAAATGTGGGTAAATACCTATACTATACTTAATCGTACAAAATTTCTTACTTTGCACATTTGAAAAATACAAACATCAATCTACAATATACATAGGCATTATCTATATAAAGACAATGACATAGGCATAGCCTAAAGAAAAATATAGCTGCGACACTTAAGCGCGGCACCTTTGACAAGCGAGGACCAACTTTATCACTATGTAGTGGGGAGGAAATAAATAAATCTAACTTGACGCCAACCCCCCGGCAATCATTAGGGAAGTGAGCCGTACTCAACATTTTTTGGGACGTTATATACTAAAATTGTTACTCTCCCCTATTATTTTATTTAAACTTTCATTACAAAATATATGATTTATAAAATACTGCTTATTTCGAGTAGAGAATAACCAATTTTTTGATCCAAAAATCTGCATAAAGAGCCGGATATTTATTTAAACATTACACCTGAAAGAAATAGTTAAAAATGTCTTTTGAAGTGAAATTAAGAATGGCGAATGTAGATTACTTGTAGTAAGTACAGCATTCTTGAAAGAAAAGTCAATTACGTAAAGAAAAATATAATTGAGTTACATATTATTTTGATAAATTACGATCAATAAATCAACTCATTTATGTAGAAAATTATTTATTTTTTAACGTTATAACACACATATAATAAATTGAAATTGAAATAAACTCACATGAATATAACTATAATAGAATATAAGCTCCAAGATAATCTTCAAATATCAACAAGATCTATACACAACAAAAGTTTTTTTATATGAGATTTAATTTTGCACAAGTAGTTACGGTTTTAGACGAACTTGTGAAGATCTGCAATTTTGAAAATTTTGATTTATCTAGTTGTTCTCTTCTAAGCTTAAAAAAGATCCTATATAAGTACATAATTTTGTTTTATATAGATTCTTAGCAACCTGCACAATTTTATAAACGTATTATGTACGATTTTGCATATTTTTTCGTAACATCTTTTTCATTTTATTCGCTAGATAAAAATATTGTCAAGACGGTGAAATGAAAGTAAATTTTTGATCTGGCTATAGTTCACGAACGAGTTTATGCATGAAGTGCACAATTACGCTAAATCGGAGCAACATGTACCGTGCGTTCAATTCATCTTGATAACATTATGATTCGCTGTAACTTTTTTGTTTTTAAAGATATCAAGTTAAACAAAAAAGCAAAATGAAGGGTGGGTAGCCAAGTTTTTTTCTAAGTTACATATAAAACAAAACACTAACGATTTTCTGACATATCAGCCTACTCTATATTTTTTAAATGGAACACCCTGTATATTACTACATTTTTGGAATCTCTAGAGAAATCTAAACACATTTCGTGTATAATATCTTATACCTATCTATAGGTGTTTACGAAATATTGACAGTTGAAAGTCGGGCATTTTGACATTTTGATAGGGTTTAAAATCTAAACCGCACGAGAGCAAAGAAAACGGTTTGCATATTCCTGTCTTAGGTTTTGATGAGCTATCGAATGACAGTAACTTTGAATTTAACCCGCGAATAAAATTAACCGGAACTTTTAAACCTCCGGTTAAATTGAAAGCCACTGTCATTCGATAGCTTATGAAAACCTAAGTAGAGATGTGCAAACCATTTTCTTTGATCTCGTGCGGTTTAGATTTTAAAGCCTGTCAAAATGTCAAAATACCCGACTTTCAACTGTCAATATTTCGTAAACAGCTAAAGATAGGTATAGGATATTATACACGACATGTGTTTTGATTTCACTAGAGAGTCCAAAAATTTAGTAATATACAGGGTGTTCTATTTAAAAATATATAGAGTAGGCTTTTATGTCAGAAAATTATTGGTGTTTTGTTTTATATGTAATCTAGAAAAAAACTTGGCTACCAACCCTACATTTTGCTTTTTTGTTTACCTTGGTATCTTTAAAACCAAAAAAGATACAGCGAATCAAAATGATATCAAGGTGCTGATCAAATCTGAAATAATGGATATATCTGAATAACGATCGACTTTTACGAAAAACAACCAGCAAAAACAATGTTTTTGAGACTTACACCTTTATTGTAGAATCCGAACTGTTTATTGTCAAACGAAAAGTTTTACACTTTCTTATCTTCCACATAACCACAACCTGGAAACTAACCCACCAAACCAAAAATTTCGTATATCTAGATAATTACTGAATAACTAAGATAAGAAGATGCAAATCGTTTCGCGCTTAGTTAAACAGATCAAATTCTTTAAATGGAAGGAATGCTATTCGACATGCTACATGAAATTTATCTACAATTTTTAGAAGAATTCGAAAATCGGAAAATATGTCCCGCTCTTTTGAGACCTTTTATATTGAAATATAATTCAATAATATTGTCAAACTAAAACATACATGGCTAAATGATGAAATGGTTGTAAGACTAATAAAAAAATTAGAAACATGTTATTTCTATAAAATGTATACAGGGTGCTACAAATTCGAGTGCATGCATGGGGATCTCGGGAACCGTAAGAGATACGAAGTCGGTTAAATTAAGGCAAAGTTGCGCAATTTGATGCCCAACAAGATGCAGTTTTGAAATTTGAAAAATTCCGAATAGTTCCGCAGATATTCGTAAAAAACGAAAAGCAGCTATTTTATTTTTATTTTTTCCTGACTTTATTTGAAGAGATAATATAAAATAAATTTAACATTATCATTGCCACTTTTTCCCCCTTATAAAATGGCAGTGTCAAATTTTAAATCTGACGTTTCGTGTCCGGGCCCCCATCATCAACTTCATTTTTTTAAATACGGACCTGGATTTTTTATTTCATTTTTTAGAAGCCATTGGTCTCCCAAAACTAATGATGTATCACACTTATCAATATATCAACAAATCTAGATTTTTTCCATAAGAGATAATGTGTTAGAGAGAGACGGGGCGATCTTTTCTGACCCGATTCCACTTATGAGAATATTTTTGTTTCCGCTATTGGACAAGTGTGATACATCGTTGATTTTGGGAGATAGCGGTAACAAATATTCTCATAAGTGAAATCGGGTCAGAAAAGATCGTCCCGTCTCTGTCTAACACATTATCTCTTATGGAGAAAATCTAGATTTATTGATATACTGATAAGTGTGATACATCGTTGGTTTTGGGAGATGAAATGCTTCTAAAAAAATAAATAAAAAATCCAGGTCCATATTTAAAAAAATGAAGTTGATGATGGGGGCCCGGACACGAAACGTCAGATTTAAAATTTGACACTGCCATTTTATAAATGGGAAAAAGTGGCAATGATAATGTTAAATTTATTTTATATTATCTCTTCATATAAAGTCAGGAAAAAATAAAAATAAAATAGCTGCTTTTCGGTTTTTTACGAATATCTCCGGAGCTATTCGGATATTTTTAAATTTCAGAACTGCATCTTGTTGGGCATCAAATTGCGCAACTTTGCCTTAATTTAACCGACTTCGTATCTCTTACGGTTCCCGAGATCCCTATGCATGCACTCGAATTTGTAACACCCTGTATACATATGAAGGGTACAGGGGAAAAACGATCTAAGCGCCATTTCCATAGGAAACTTTTTTATTATTGACTTCACAGAAAATGTTATTCTTGATAAAAGTTGGTGTTTGGAAAAAAACTAATTTTGACAATGCTAAATTAAGGATAATTCATACAGGGTACTCAATAAATACAAAAATGATGGTTAAAAAATCAAAAACTTTGGAATATCGGAAAACCTTCTACAGAAAAAATAAAGCTCGTATTAAGATAAAAATAAAAGTCAAATACCATTTTTTCCAAAAGTGCATCCCACCGCTGCGGAGAAAATCCATGTCAATTATTGAAAAAACCCGCTTTTTCTTAATTTTGTCCTTATTTTTTTCAGCAACGATGCACTTTTGGAAGAAATGGTATTTGACTTTTATTTTTATCTTAATAGGAGCTTTATTTTTTCTGTAGAAGCTTTTCTGATATTCCAAAGTTTTTGTTTTTTTAACCACCATTTTTGTATTTTTTAAGTACCCTGTATAACTTATCCTTAATTTAACATTGTCAAAATTAGTTTTTTTCCAAGCACCAACTTTTATCAAGAATAAAATTTTCTGTGAAATCAATAATAAAACAGTTTCCTATGGAAATGGCGCCTAGATCGTTTTTCCCCTGTACCCTCATATATATTTTATGAATGTTTCCATATTATTAATTTTCGATTATTTTTGGGCTCTTTAAATTTTGTAACCTATTCCGATACGTTTTAGTCCGTTTTGGTGCTTTTAGTTAGTTTGGGTTAGTTCAATCAGCTTTCGTTTAGTTTTAATTTATTTTAGTCATTTTAACCCGGTTCCGATACATTATAACCAATTTTAATGTTTTTGGTTAGTTTTGGTTAGCCGCCAAAATTGGGTCGTTCAATCAACTATCGATTACTTTCGGTTCCGATACGATATTACCAATTTTAGTGTTTAGGATAGTCGCCAAAATTGAATTAATCTGGGTTAGTTTTAACTTACTTAATATTATTTTTAAACTATTCCGATACTTTTTAGCCCGTTTTGGTACTTTTAGTTACTTTTGGTTCGTTTTGGTTAGTCTTTCAATCAAATTATGGTTACTTTCAATTAGTTTCAATTTATTTTAGTTATTGAATTAATTCAAGTTAGTCGTCAAAATTCGGTTAATTTTGGTTAATTTCAACTTATTTTAATATTTTTAATCTGTTACGATATGTTTTAGCCCTTTTTGGTGTTATTGGTTAGTTTTGGTTAGTCGTTCAATCGACTTTCGGTTGGTTTCGGTTAGTTTTAATTTAGTTTAGTAATTTGAATCGGTTCCAATACGTTATAACCAATTTAAATGTTTTTAATTAATTTAGGTTAGTCGCCAAAATTCAGTTAATTTGGATAAGTTTCAACTTACTTTAATAATTTTAATCTGTTACGATACCTTTTAGCCCTTTTGGTGCTTTTGGTTACTTTTGGTTAGTCGTTCAATCGACTTTCGGTTAATTTCAGTTAGTTTTAATTTATTTTAATCATTTGAACCGGTTCCGATGCGTTATAACCAATATTATTTGATTACTTTCGGTTAGTCGCCAAAATTCGGCTAATTTGGGTTAGTTTTAACTTACTTTAGTATTTTTAATCTGTTCCGATACGTATTAGACCGTTTTGGTGCTTTTACTTACTTTTGGTTAGTCATTCAGTCAACTTTCGGTAACTTTCACTTAGTTCCTATTTATTTTAGTCATTTGAACCGGTTCCGATACGTTATAATTAATTTAAATGTGTTTGATTAATTTTAGTTAGTCCTAAAAATTCGGTTAGTTTCAACTTACTTTCGTTCAATCAACTTTCGGTTCATTTCAGTTAGTTTTAATTTATTTTAGTCATTGGAACCGGTTCCGATACGTTATAACCAATTTTAATGTCTTCGGTTACTTGCCAATATTCGGCTAATTTGGGTTAGTTTTAATTTACTTTAACATTTTTAACCTGTTCCGATACGTTTTAGTCCGTTTTGGTGCTATTAGTTACTTTTGGTTTGTCATTCAATCAACTTTCGGTTACTCTCAGTTAGTTCCAATTTATTTTAGTCATTTGAATCGGTTCCTATACGTTATAAGCAAATTTAATGTTTTTGGTTAGTCGCTTAAATTTGTTTCGTTTTGGTTAGTTTTAACTTACTTTAATTTTTGTAACCTGTTACGATAGGTACGTTTTAGCCTGTTTTGGAGCTTATGGTTACTTTTCGCTAGCTTTGGTTAGTCTTTCAATTAACTTTCGGTTAGTTTCAGTTAGTTCCAATTTATTTTAGTCATTTGAACCGATTCCGATACCTTATGATCAAATTTAAGTTTAAATAAACAAACTAACTAGCTGCACAACTCTGCCGTCCTTTTCCCATTTTAACACATAAACATTAACTTATTTATATAACATACAAACAAAACAATATATACACATAACGATAGTCTATTTACTCAAACAACGAATCTTTTTCTATTTTAATTCCTATGAAAATTTATTGCACTCCGGCCCAGGTAAGCGCGTATGATTGGCATCGAGTTCGAACTGCGTAGTGTCCTCGCTTCAGTGAGCTTCACGGAGAAAATTTGATTCCGTACCCCACTAAACGAGCCGAGTGTCGCGGCTATAGCTTTCTTAGGCTATGACATAGGTACCTACCACGATAGTAAATAAAACTTCTATTTACTTTCGTAAACTGAGCTTGAAAATGTTTTTCACAGACCACGCCTTTCGAAGTTAATTTCCTATCTTTCCGGGGTATTTTTCATTCCCACTCCCCAATTTTATTTGGAGGAATGAAAAACATAGATAGTTTTTCTGTGCCGGCAGAACCACTGTTGCAGTTTGGCACCACGCAATACTTCCCCATTGCATCAGAATTAAGAACAAACTCCCAAAACTTTACACGAACCAAGTACCACCAAGAATATATCTAATTTGATTTACAAACGCCAAACTTTACACCCAACATAATTAAACACGTTATGTTATTACGTATTTACGCATACGTATAATATTGGCGGGCTCGTGGGATTTGACCAAAAACATTTAACCTAAAGAGACCCGACAACTCGTTCATAAAAATCCGAAATCTTGCAAAAATATCAACAAAACTATTGTCCCGCCTCCTTATATTTTTATGAATCGTGTACAAACTTTTGTCAAACTTCGTCCCCACTACTAAATGTAGTATTGCCCGCCCCCGCCTGAACGAAAGCAAGGACAGTTCATAGACGTAGACTTTGAAAATGTGAGTCCATCATAATAATAATTTCAATAAAGTAAATACGTTTAATTTGAAATGATGGTATTTATTCGGGTGCATTATTTAAAATATATTTATGTTTTATTTATAGTGTGTGGGTTAGATTGAGTTAGTTTGGGTTAGATATGGGTTCTGAAGGTTAGTTAACACAAAATAGTTATTTTGCTGTGTCCTTGCAAAACCACTGCCATGAAACCAAAGAATTTACTTTATTCTCAGCCAACGCTTTTACTTACTTGTGGAAACTCAGGTTCGGATGATAATAGCTGGAGATTTTGCATACCTCACACCGCAAGACCATCGTTACTTTGGTATAAAGTTTATAAAAAATATTTATAGGAAATCACTCACGAAATACAAAAAAGCTACACGTCGCGTCGCGTCGTACAAATTCAGGCTTTAAAACGTCCATTTGAAACCAAAAAAAAAAGGGGGGAAAAGTGCTATTTTGCACGTTTTTTAATGAAAAACATTAATTTATTCAAGTCGCGATCAAAAGTTGGACGGCCATCTTGTCACTTTTGACGTCTGTATTATTAGGAATCCCATTCAAAACGGTGTCGAAATTTTTGCTAGTGAGCTTTGACATTGCACAATTTTGTTAATATCATAGCAACCAGTCATCGAAAAGACTTCTTTATGATGCCAAAATAGAACAAGTGCTGAAAATAAGACTTTTAACACGAATGAGACAGTTTGGTGACACGAGCCGTAAGCGAGTGTCATAAAGTCTCATGAGTGTAAAAAGTCTTTTCAGCACGTGTAGCACACTATACTTTTTCTACGACTGCTACATACAGGGAGGGTGCCCCACTGGGAGTGTGGTAGAAAATTACATGTTATAGGGGAAACATTTTTATTATTGATTTATCAGAAAATTTTATTCCTAATGAAAGAAGCTACGTGAGTAAGAGATTCTCGCTAAACTATAACTAGGGGCACAGTCCTAAAATGGGGCCACCGGAGTGGGGTCTCTATTTTCCAAATATTTTGAAAAAGAGGCTCCGAGGGCGAAGCCCTAAAATGGGGCCCCAGGGGAGCAAAACCCTAGAATGGGGCCTATGGTACGGGAGTCCCATTTTTTACAGATTTAGCAACGGAGCCCCCGGGGGGCGGAGCCCTAAAATGGGGCCCCAAGTCTTAAAAGTGGGCCCCTGGTATAAGAGTTCCATTTTCTAAAGTTTTGCAAAAAGGGGCTCCCGGGGGGGTGAAGCCCTATAATTAGGCCCTCTTTTTTAGAGATATGGTAATGGGACCTTTGAGGGCGAAGCTCGAGAACAGAGACGAAACCCTTTAATCTAAATACCCGAATAAGCACACGCCGTGTGCAAAGTATACTCTTCACACGATGTTTGAAATGTCCAGTTTTCCAGAGCAGTTGTTAGTGCGTTTTTGTCTATTTTCAGGGGAGTCGTAGAAAAAAGTATATTCAACTTACATTTGCAATGAATGGTCATTGCATAATATACTATTCAGTAGCTAATAATGAAATAAAATTTCCTAAAACTTATTTCCTGAATAATTTCAAATTTGAACACGAAATTTATGAGATACCAAAAATACGCAATTTTATCTCGATTTAAACGTTTTTGTGACACATAGGGTTTTTCTGCTCTCAATGGTTAAACGGAAAATTAAATCATACCACTGCTAGCCTAAAAATAAATTGCTTATCATTATTTTTGAGACAAATAAAAAGGAACTGAAGCATACAAATTTTATTTAAAAACATATAAATATGACAAATATCTGGTTAATGACATATTCAAAAAGTAGCTTAATAACTATTTTCTTCTATTAAATACCTATTAAAAATATATTTTCGTTTCATTATAAATGCTGAATCTCCTAAATAAACTGGTATATCTAGAAAAAAAATTAAATCTAGAGTATTGGCAATTGTAATTGGTTTATTTAGATTTGCTAAACCAGTAAATTGTTAGGTTATTTCTATAAAGCTATTGTATTAATAAGTACCCGTATTAGGTAGGTATATAATATAATTAAAGTAGATAAACATATTTACAGCAGTGCCTTCACTGGTTTTGAAACGTTACCAAGTTAGTATAATTTGAATGGGGAAGAGCGGTCGGTCGTCGACCTCCAATGCTCTCAATCTATTGGTGCAGTTACTTTACTACGTGCATACTATAAATATTTTGGGGGTAAAACAAGGCGGAACCAAGGGAAGCGGCATTGCCAGATTGACATGTAAGAACTTCAGAACCGGTTTTTGATGAATCAAAAATGGGGAAAATAAGTATTTACTGTTATAATTTATTATAAAAAAATATGTACAGTAACTCGTAAACTTAAAATTTGGAAAGGCTACATCTATCGACCATAGAATGTGCCTCAATGTTGGGGGAAAACAAAGAACCATTTGTCCCGTCTCTTCAGGTTAAATGTCTTTGGATTTGACTCCCTCTATACTCTATTTCTCACTACGCGTCCCCCTCGCGCACTGACTACGAATTGGGTCCGCAGCACCGATCTCCATAATGGGCGTTTAAAGATCCTTTACAGACGTAGCCGACTATATCACAATCGGCCTCTCCTATTGGTCGATTCATCTCGTATTACGATATGTCTTCGTGATGCAATCAATTGCTCACAAGAGCTCTTGTGATGTAGAGGTTTAGATCGTTGGGTCTCACCTAGAAAACACGGGTTCGAACCCCGTTGCTTTTTTAATTTTTTTTTTTTGAAAGGTTATGTTTCTAAACAGCTTTTTTTTCTTGATATTGGGTATATCTTGGGTTAGATCGGATTAGCACCTGGTTAGTTTCCTTTTCTTGAGCCCCCGTAGCGAGCGGAGTGCCATGTGGATCGACCAATAGGAGAGGCCGATTTTGATATAGTCGGCTACGCCTGTAAAGGATCTTAAAATGCTCATAATGGAGGTCCGTGGTCCGCAGCAGCTGCAGTAATAATGCATTATTTATTACCGTGGTTTTGGTTAATTTTTGTCGGTTGCGCCCCCGAAGCGAGCGGAGGGCCAGGCATGAAGTGTTAAAATATTTGAAGACGAAACGTAACGAGGGTATTATATCTAAGACTTATATTAGTCGCCCTATGGCCGAACCTTATGCAGTTTACATATATGCGCCCGGGTTTGATTCCCGTGGGTAGCAAGACATTTGCTTTATTATTTTTTCCTAATGTTATGTTTGTTTCTTTTTAAAAATTTGAGTTAGTTTTGTTGGGTTGAGCCCCGGAGCGAGCGAAGCGAACGTAGGTTCATGCGTGAAGTAAACAGTACTCCTTTAAATTAAACGGGATCAACTGTTGCCTCCGAGAAACGCTTTAATCTTGAACCCACCAATCACAGCATGGCATTTTTACTCTATCGCTGTACTGTTTAGGATAACAGATATCGTCCGATCATTGAACTTAAGTGGGGGAGTGGTTAGTACATAGAAATGGTTAGTACTTGGATCGGCAACCGCTTGTTTTATTTTTATGAAGGTTTCACTTCTACCGCGTGTTAACTGTTTTTAGTTTTATATAGTTTTTAATATCGCTCTACCGAAGTTTTCACTTTTATTGTGCGGTTTTAACCACACTCCTTTTTTTATCTAATTTCTGTTGTTGTCTCCAAAATTATTAATCAAACATATTTAACACCCTTATAAATAGTAGTTTCGCAAAACATCATTTAACATTTCAGTAGTACTACTGGTTCATCTGTAACGCATTAAATAACGTAACGTAACGTAAGGCCAAAATTTATTTTGGTAACGCGTATGTTTAATACACGTCATGAATCTATAAGTCTTATTCAATATTAAGGCAAAATAATACAGTTTGGCAATGCGGTCTTCCAAATGAGACGAGCTTATGGAACCTCTTAGACTTTTTATTTTTTTATTTTTTTTAATTCCATTTGAAATACCTAATGATTTAACATCGTATTTCATGAAATACGACAATTAATATTCCCATATTTTAACAAAATTATTAAGTATATTTTTTTTTGAAATAATATTTATTTATTGATGTGTAAACGTCTTACGCGGCGGTATGAGGGTAAATCTCGGCAAATGGGACGGAAATGTGCAAGCGGCTGTGACATAACCATGCGCAGTGATTTTACGAGGGCTGCTCAAATATTTGTGCATGTCGATATAGGATTTGTTTACACATCAGTGTCTCGAGTATTAGCAGACTCGCTCACTTTTTAAAAATATATATTAATATGTCATATTTAAATTTAACAGCTGACCACAACAAAGACAATTTACTTATTGGAAGCGCATACTGAGAGAAAACTCGATTAGCCGCTAATAGAAATATATTAACGTAACGCCAACAAAATATCTGTCATATATAGGCGCCAGAAAAGATTTTAATATTGGTTTTAAATTTTTTTCTGGCGCCTATATATGACAGATATTTTGTTGGCGTTACGTTAATATATTTCTATTAGCGGCTAATCGAGTTTTCTCTCAATATGCGCTTCCAATAAGTAATAGTATATTATTTTATATGGAGGAAAAGTGATACTTTTCATGGCGCGCTCGTGTTTAACAGCCGAACGAAGTGAGTGAGTGAAAAGTAACTTTTCCTCCAAATAAAATATGCTGTTTTTTCTTCAAATGTCGACAAATTAATGCAAAAACATCTCTTTTTAATAGTAATAATATCTAATTATTATTAAAGATAAGTGGGTTCGCAAGGCGGCTTAGACCACGGTCGTAGGTGGCCTTGCTTAGACCGGTGTCGGTGAATATAATGTAACATAAAGCTGTCAGTGGACACTGTCAACAATAATTATTTTTTAAGATTGCGTCTCCGATTGCGTTTTAGTTCCGTATTGATAAGCAGTTATTGAGTAAGTTCGATTAAATAATAACCAATTTGTTCCTAAATTAGTGATTTTTAGAAATGCAGTCACAAATTGAGTGATAAATACAAATTGTAGTTTAATAAATCTTGAGTTGTTGACGCTTATTTTGTTGTCTGTTTGTATTGTATCTATGTTGCTATGGTAACACTTTTACCTCCGCCGGCGGAAAAGTGAAAAGTAAAGCTCCGGCGGAGGAAAAGCGAAACTTCACGGCCGCCTACACAGTCGAGTAATGACGGATTTACTGACGTTTGAAGAAAAAATGTCTTTGTTGTGGTCAGCTGTTAAATTTAAATATGACATATTAATATATATTTTCCGGGTATTGTTTTGGGAATTAAAAGGTAATCAGTTACCTTACCTTATCATTACACAATGATTTTTCAAAAATATTATATTTTTCAAAGAGCTGCGGTTACAACGCTATCAATGAGCTACAGAAAATTATTTTTATGGCTAAAATCACATTTCAAAAATATATTCTCGATTGCTCTTAAAAGTCCGTTTTATAGCGAGCACAATAATGTTTTTCTTTGTTGTTATTTGTTTTAAAGCAAAACATACTCTATTAGCTTTATTTTCCTCAATGCATCTGATTTACTTTGTAAATATATTTTTTCGGCAACCGTCCGGGAAGTACCTACTTCCCGGACGCCTTTTCTTTGAGAAAGTAGCATTTTTTCGGCCTTGTCCGGGAAGTGCGTACTTCCCGGACTAGTCGGAAAGAATCACATCATTGTTGTATGAAAATCTTGGTAGGTGTTGATCATTACCATAGCAGCGAAATAACAACTGACACCTATTTGACAAAAAATTAGTTGACGTTTTGATGTTTGAAAGTTTGCCTTGTTTGATCGCATTCATCGTGATAAACTATGGAAAGCAGCAGCGATAGTGAGTTTGAAAATGTGCCTTACGAAATTTCCAAAGCAGCAGCTGCTGCTACGGCACAATTATTATTGCCTGAAAACAATCAATGTGAAACGGAAACTCCACCTTCTTGTTCTGACTTCAACAAAAAGCATTTAAATATACCAAGCATTTCAAACAAATTGAATCCCTTTAGTATTAGGTTTGTTCTATAGTTCGCCCAGCCGTTGTTGACCCCCGAAACGCATGCAATTGCATGCGTTTTGAGGTTCAACAATGGCTGGGCGAACTTTAGCAGCGATTTCAAACGGTTCCAAACCATCCGGAGTTTGCGCATAGCGATATAAGCGACGCTTATATCGTTATGTGCAAACTCCGGATGGTTTCAAACCGTTTGAAATCGCTGCTAGAACAAACCTATTAGCAATTGCTCCAATTTCAATATAAATATTAATATAAATAAGAATTAGAATGTTTCTGTTAGCACCTTCTGTTCGAATTTCAATGGAATGTTCGAAATTTTGTTCTACAAAGAAAAATAATAAAGAAATGTGTTTCATTGATTCGTTATTCTACACGGTTGCCGAAAAAATAGTGTACGCAACACGTCCGAAAATAGTTTTTTTGGACTCGCAGACTTCCAGAACTCGCCTACGGCGCGTCCTAGAGTTTTGTCTACTCGTCCAAAAAAACAGTATTTTCCGGACTTGTTACGTAAATTACTAATGTTTTGATCTATATAGTGATCTGAATTAGTTCAAGCAAAAAAAAACTGTTTTGAATGATAAGTGTACCTGTATTTTGATCTCCAAAACAATAAGGCTTAGAGAAATTAAAAAAAAAAACGGATTCTGAATGCTGATACCGAAAAGGAAACTTTTCCCTAATTTACCCAACCTAGTAATTAACAGTTCCCGTATTCTAAATTGCAATGATGGTACCACTTATACGGAGACTCTGTATAACTTAAATATCATCGGTATTAATTAAAATCAAACAATTATTTGCTTTTGGAAGCAGCTCCTTATATTTATATTTTAAATTAGGTCTTAAATCAGAAATTACAAGCTATGAAGCCATGAACAGTATCTTCATTATTTGATATTCTGGATGATTTTCTTGTATGATTTCTTCCATAGTCTCTAAATAATTCATGATTTGCCACTTCGCTGAGTAGGTCAATAGGAACAAGAGCATATGTCTGCTCCATGCAGCAGTAACTTATGTACTGATGCAGGCATATAATACCATTTATACAATGAGCCATTTGTCTGGAGTTTCAAGGGTAAATTGTTTAAATTTTGTGGCTAGAAGATACTAAATCTGCTGATGAGATAACTCAAGTTATCCTAGTTGATATGGAAGGAAGCTTTGGTTCCCTGCTCTGCTATGAAACGTATCTCAAACAGAAAAGCTACTCAAGAGCGGTCAGTACTAAAAACTGTCGCCTACCGCAAATGATGCCGAGATCCGGCAGCCGAAAATTGTCCAGTTGCCGTTCCCATCATGTCCAAAGTCAGAAGTCAGTGAGAAACTGATCAAGTGATCAACGAACAGGCTCTTAGAATATCTCAAATCGGCAAGCATCATAAGCGATCGCCAGTATGGCTTCCGCAAGCACAGATCGGAGATCTCCCTCCTGATTTACGTGACCTACATGTTTTTTCTCTAATTTAATCAACAAAGCCATCGAGATCTGTGGCGAATCTTGTGCTGTGGCTCTCGACACATCCAATGCATTTGATCACAAAATAATTTGTGCATTTGATTGGGTGTGGCATGGACGGATTGTTAAGCAAATTGACTAATTGACAGCATAGGAACACTAGAGCCTAGCGACAGCAGCAACTCCTTCCATCCGTCCGTCCGGCCCTCCCTCCCTGCCTCCCTTCCTTCCTTTCTTACGTTGACTATTGAAAGCAGTGGAATGCATTCGCAGAAACACATGCAAGCTGCTGTATATCCACTATAATACGGCTTTTGTTAAATATATCCTGGCTTTTAGTTAGACGAAGCAAAATATATCGCAGAAAGTGCTGACAAAGTACGGGCACGTATTACAACAAGTAATATTTCACTTTTCGCATGGCCCTCCGCTCGCTTCGCTCGCTACGGGGACTCAAGAAAAGGGAGCTTACCAAGTACTAACCAAAACATACCCAAAATTAAGAAAAAAACTGTTTAGAAATATAACCTTAAAAAAAATAAAAAAAAAACCGACCGACGGGAGCTCACCATGCAGACCCCTAGACCATCTGCGGACTTACAAACAACCGGTTGCATCACGAGCACATGGAAGTCAACGTCAGGAAGGTAGGCAGGGAGGGAGGACCGGACTGACGGATGGAACGGTCAGCTGCTGTCGCTAGAGTCTAATCATACGAACACTAGTCGCTAGGTTGCGCTGGTCTAAAATCGTTCCCGCCACGATTGCGTCTACCGCTCGCTACGGGGGCTCAAGACAAGGAAACTATCCAGGGGCTAAACCAAACGTAACCGAAGACAAACCGAAAATCAAGAAAAAACTGTTTGCTAACCAAAACTAACCCACAGAAACTTAACCGTACAAAAAAAAATTTAAAAGGCAACGGGGTTTGAACCCGAGCCGCCGGCGACCGCCGATAGCCACAGAACTGAGACTCAACCATCTAAACTCTAGGCAATCCGTTATGACTTTGCGCTTTAATACACAAATAACTATTACAAATCCTTAAAATCCGGACCTGTCGCTTATTCAGGGCGTGCGTTGATGAAGCAAGGGGAATCGATTGATAACCTGCTAATTGAAACTGCGCAGTCTCAGAACTAGCTTGTTTTCTTTACATCTGAAGGCGCATGAATCGGTATGATTTGGATCGCTTTTTGCTTATCCATATTATGGAGATCGGTGGTTACGATATGTAAAAGGCTAGGGCGTTTAAGAAGTTGCACTTCAGAAATGCGCACATAGTGCACACGCTTTATTAATGTTTTTTCTTGATTTTGGGTATGTCTTGGGTTAGTTTCCTTTTCTTGACCCCCTGTAGCGAACGAGTGTCTCAAGGTCGAATGTTACAAACCTACAAAGAAAGAGGATTCTATGTGAATGTATTCGCGGAAACACATGCAAGCTGCTGTATATTTCGTAAAAGTGCATCCAAAGTACGGGCACGTATTACAATAAGTAATATTTCACTTTTCCCGTGGCTCTCCGCGCTAGCACCCGCTACGGTGGCTCAAGAGAAGGAAACTACCCAAAATGAAGAAAAGAACGGTTTGCTAACCCAAGATAAACCCAAAATAAAAAAAACTGTTTAAAAACTTAACCGTAAAAAAATAAAAAAAACCAATGGGATTTGAACCCGGGCCGCCCCGAATTGAGACCTTGCCATCTAAACCTCTAGACCACGACGCTCTGCTTGCTGCAAATCAATTGCATCACGAAAACATCAAATGCATTCGCTCGGCCAACGCCACCTACACTAGATGGCGCTTTTACATTGATGGCAGCCACCGGCAAAGCTGTCGCGAGACAATGCCAAAATGTGAATGCGAATTATAAGTTTGGCAACAGCGTATTCCAGCGGCTTCGAGGCATAGAAATAGGACTATTTCTATGCTTCGAGGGCTGCAATTAGCCCCTCCTAATTTGTCAATACTGTCAAGTATCAAAAGCACGTGACTTCTGATATGTCATTTTGTCTCATGACCTGACAATAAACAAAAACAAACTAAACAAAGATTTTTCTTTTTCAAAATCGTGTGTCGTGGTAGTGGAGTGGAACTCTGCTGACCAGACCGGGGCAGATAGACAGGTTTTCTGATTGAAAAACCACTTAAACTTGTGCTCTTTGGTTTTCGCTAATCACAAATGTCTGAAAATACGGAAGAGTTGGATAAAGTATGTAGTACCTTGGATAAACTTACTCTAGATGCCCTAACATTAATGCAAGAAGAGATCGAGTTAAAAATCAATGCAGAGAACGCTATGATTGGAGGAGAAACACATTTAGCTAAGACTAGGTAAATCTTCTAGCCTTGCAACCCAACCAGCACTATTGTGATCTGTAACTTTTTTTTAGATATATTTTAGGACAAAACAGTGTGTCTAGTTTGCAACTGCCACCAGAAAATGGTCCACATTTTGATGCCCTAACAGTAGTTAGCACCACCAATGATGATTATGGGCTCACTCAGTTTGATTTAGAATCACATAAGCCAGATAACGAGACATATCTAAACCCAATAAAGTGGTTTGGATTTTTGCCGCCACAAAATCTACATTTTGCTCAAAATTTGTATAGGCAGGCTTTACAGTGGATTATTCAAGCTGCAAATGTACAAACAAGGCTTCAAGAAACATGTACTAACATCCATCAGCTTAAAACACTAAAGCAAGAAATTACAGCTAAATAAATATTGTTAAACATCAATAGTTTTTATTTGCATATCTTGTTTCCACTGGTGCTTGATGGTTACCTAAGCATGTAGGTAGGTACTTATTTCTTAAACCGCTCATCTCATAATAAATGGTTTCTGGTTAACTCCAAAGTTCTTTATGAAACAGATACCTATGTTTAAAATGAGATAATGTACAGCAATTCAAAAAAAAAATTATAGAATAAGTGACACTGTTTTTTTGGACGCTAAATCTCTAAATAAGCTTCAAGTCAACAGACTACTTGGGGTTTATATTCATAAATTAAGATTTGTTGATAATATTAAGTATATCTTGAAACAAAAAGGCCACTCAACACCCGTATCTAATAGTTTTATGCAAATTGAATGTGTGAGCAGTGTGTAATTAGAATTTCTTCTTAAATCCATTTTTACTTTCCACAACCGAGTAAGTGTTGTTTATATGCAAAGCTAAAGCACAGCTACCATCTCTTCCAGATCACTGTTTCTCTTTTTGACAATACCTTACCTTAATCTCATTGAGGATTTCCATCGAAAAGCTCAATAAGTTATTGAAAAAGTTATATGCAGTGCCAAAAAAGGGTGGTTTCTGATTACAAAGGTTTATTAGGTATAGGGCACAGTTCTCTTCTGATAGTCTTCCTTTCTGTTCATTCTACGATTTTACCTCATTATATTGTGTTTATGTGTTCACTTGTCTTATTTG